>JARUKP010000660.1:0-10888 GCA_029874955.1 Octopus insularis | reverse complement strand
TATAGTAGGAATCATGTTGGCAGTGACGATGATGATGGAGGGGTCAGAGGTGGATATTGACAATTTAACTCTTTAAGGGAAAGAAAGATAACGTTTGTGAGGGAAATTTTGGTTCCTCCACTGAGCAAACTGGGTGACTGTATATTTGTACTCCTGTTGATGGTTTGTGGAAAAGAAGGCTGATGAAGATGATGATGATGAGGAGGAGGAGGAGGAGAGATAAGATGAGGATGTCACTACCTTTCTGAAAAGGTGAGCAATTTGGTTGACTTGCAGAGAAGACTTTGATATGAGTATTGTTTTTTATATATATTTATTTGATATTTATTGTAAGTTACAATACGTACTGCTACACCCACAGATCAATGCAGAAAGCAAAAACACATTTACAAATTTAAAAAGAAAAGAGTCCAGTGAAATGAGTTGGATCAGGAAAATAGAAGCAAGGTTTGCAGAATTCAAATGCCACAATTGCAAACATAGACATACTGCACTCCCTACATTCAAATAATAAACAATAGTAATAGATGTGACTCCAGTAAAAGGAAGGGTGTTGAACAACATATAAAATACAACTGCAATAACACATCAAAGAAAGCCAGCCCCGTAAAAAAAGGAAACACTGACAGCAAAGCATAAAACCTGGCATCAAATAACAGAAACTGGAAATAAGAGAAACCTTAGAAAGGATTTGTATGAAATAGAAACAAGAAAACAAAAAGTAAAAACAAGAGGAATTAGAGTAATTAACTGCTTCGTTAATAATAGAATGGATCATTAACAACAAGGTAGCCTCTACGAGGAACTTAGAATCAGCTAGAAATAAAACCAAATCACCACATGTCCCACTCTCTTGACTTTATAAAGCAAGACCAAAGTAGACAATGTTTTCTCTGATAACCAAAAGCACAGGATGGTCATGAATGGAACAAGTTTGATCATTGCTTGATACAGGTTGACCTGGGGCTAAACAACAACAAACTACATCCTATGTCACAACAACTACAACAATCTTAAATAATATGCACACACTGCAACACCAGGCAAACGTCCTCTCCAGATATTTCTTAAAACATGGCCACCACTGAAAACCACACCAAAAAGGCAGGAACACAAATTAAAAATACGCACCTTCCAACTATTCCATGACCTTTGACCCTTTCCTTCCATTGGACACCAAAAAAGAAAAATGGGAGAATCTAAAAACTGGTAAACCGCAAGGCCAGACAAAATCACATACACATAAAATCCCTAGGGCCAGAAGGAAAAACCATATTCACCAACATCTACCATGATTCATACCATCACTGTTAAACTTCTTCACTGTACAAGTTGCATTATATCACATTTCTAAATCCCAGCAAAACCCCAAATGAAGTTATGTCATACAGACCCATTACACTCAGGCCCCTCAAAAATTCTAGACATTACTTGACATTATTAACCAATACATCTCCCTTTCCAAATCCCAAAAGGGGTTCAAGACCAGTACATTCAACCCCCAACACTAATATAAAACTTAATACATGATGTACCATTTTCACTACCATTGACACGAACAAAGTTTTCTCATCCATCCTTCACTTGTATAAAACCAATTCCAAACATCACCTGTATAAATAATTCAAAATGCTGGCTTTTTCTAGGGAGAAATGACAGGTTATAGGAACTGCATAGGTGTGGGCATTGTTGGATGCGGTAGAAAGTATGTTATTGATGTTTGAAGGAATAGAGTTGGGGATAAAACCAAAGCCTGGAGTAGACCAGAGTAGAAAGAGCACTGTCAACATGAGAGTGAGTGATTCAAAAGAAGAGAGATGGATGGAGCCCAAAAGGTAGGAAGTTTCAATAGGAGATTTACATATTAGATATGATGGGAAGCTTTGTTAATGTCAAGGGCAACAACATTGCTATCACTGAATCTGTAGGTTGAGTGACATAAGAAGATCTTTGTTTATAATCTGAACTCCATTCTGTAGTCTAGGATGTGATTTCCTTCCTGTATCATAAATGTCTTGCAACTCCAGTTTCAACTTTACATAATATTATTTATAAGTGTTAGTTTATCTAAAAAAACAAAACTATACAAACATGTGGTTGGCATTAGGAAGGACATCCAACTGTAGAAACCATGCCAAATCAGACTAGAATCTGGTACAGCCTTCCAGCTTGCCAGCACTGGTCAAACCATCTGACTCATGCCAGCATGGACAACGGACGTTAAACGATGATGATGATGATGATGAGATAATTTGATTGAAAAGACTAAAAATAATAACTTGAACCACTTACTCCATACCAAGCTTCTTGCAGGCTTTAATGCCAAATTCCTCACTCATTGGACTGTAACAGACTGGGTAAAACTGTTCATTGACTCGGATACTTAACATATCTTCTTGAATGGATACTTCAGAAGAGAGAGAAAAAAAAAAGAGACACATTTAAGCTTTTTTGTTTGCTTTTTTATACATGTCCAATACACTATAAATTATTATGAAATAACTGCCAAGATGTTAAAGCAAATGATATTAGATATAATAAGCTAAAATTTCAAACAGGGATGAGAGAGAGGGGTGGGGTGCTTTTAAAATCTGAAACCTTGACTGTTTTCCAACGATTAAACCAAATATTAAAAAGTAACAGCTGTACTATAATTTCTAGTAGGAGAAAAGTCCAAGACGTCTTCTCGACAGCTAGTAAATTAGACAAGGGAAATAACTCTGTTTGCTCCAGCTGTTTAGACCACGAAGACACACAATTAAGGCTTTCAACTTGGAATGTTTTTATAGGAATTACTTATAAACCAGTGGCCCCAGAAAGAGTATACGCTTCGAATTTTATTTTTAAAATCTCTGCTTCCTGGATGTAAGTAACCAATTGTAGAAAAGGGTACCGAATCACTAAGGTCGATAGTAAATTGCTACGGTAATCAACTCCAGAGCCTTTCATGAAAGCCTTTGCATAGTTGTTCACACTGCTAGAAATAGCAGTCAAATCTCCAGAGCAACTCAGTCCACTCTAACTTGCTAAAGTGGGGAAATAACAAATTAAATGATTTAGTCCTACATATAGTATTTCTGAATAAAAGAAAAAAAAGACAGGTGAACATAGCAAGAATGCTTTTGAGCACAAGTGTTGTTGATTTATGGCTAAATATCACAAAACCCACTTCCTGTAAAGTGTCATACATTAAATGTATGTAATGTTTGTAATAGGACTGACAGGGAGTTGGGAAGAATATGAGAGATAATTCTGAAAAAGAAGGTTTTGTAAGAGGTTTTCCCAGTAATTAAACCAAACTGCCACTAGGAGGATAAAGGGCAAAACTGAAATATTGACGAATGAATAGAGAAAGGGAGAAAGTGAGAAAGAAAAAGGTAGTTCCACTTACCACACGACTGTTCATCAGACCCATCAGGACACTGAATGATGCCATCACATCGCAGGCTGCTATTTATACAGGAGAAGTCATCACAAACAAATTGGTCAGATTTGCACTTCACTGAAAAGCAACAACAATAAGAAACAATAAGTATAAAAGTTAAATAAATAAAAGAAAACAAAACAAAAACACTGCCCTGACAAATAACCAGTTTTTGGAGGACTATTCAGTATTTGCAGTTTCGGAATTTACATTTTTTTTTCTCTTTCTCTCTAAGAAAAAAGAAAAGAGTTTTTTATAAGATGAAGTTTACCTATCGATGTAAGTATTTTAGCAATTGCTTCCAAGAACTCTACCAACATTAAGGAGTGAATGCAGATAAACATGATGTAGAAAGCAAGAGTTATCATTGTTACTGATAACATCAATGGATCAAAACAGGAAAGTATTTCTGAAGGTGAATTTGTGATCAGCTTTGAAAATCTAATCCCTTCTCTGAGATTGTTAATATCTTTGCAAAAAGTAAGAAGTTTAGAAATTCTTCCTTTCACCTCTTCCCTAAAATCTTGATTTGTAAAAGAAGTCATTAAGATAATCGACGTTTTCTTCAAAACTGGAAATGGGTTTCAAAAAGTAGTGTGGGGAGAGAAGCTAGGGGCCATCAGGTTGAGATTAGGGTTAGATTCCATATGACCCTTTCGCCATGAGCTGAAAAGCAGGGAAGTGTCATCTCCCTGCAGACCTGCCATTTCCTTTACTGATTTCCTTCAAGATTTCCTTCAAAAAGAGCAAGAATTTTTATTTCTAATTAATATTTTTGGTTATTTTCCTTTCATTTCCAAGAAGTTCACATGAACCCAGATTTGATCTGACTCTGCCACACCTTGTTATCATAGGGTCAGGTTGCCTTATGGCTTGGGAATAAAATTTGGTAGCTGGAAGCTATGAGGAAGCCTGTCATATGTGTGTGTGTGTGGGGGGCATATAACATTGGCATGTGTGTGTGTGTGTGTGTGTAAACTAAGAAAGGATGTAGTTGAGAGAGAAACTGAAAGATGATGAAAGAATTGAATAAGTAAATAAGAAGGAAAGGGCAGAAAGTTGATGAGAGATGGCAAGAAAAAAGAAAAGAAAATAGAGGATGACAAGAGATGGGAAAATATAGAAGAGAGAAGATGACATGTAACAAGTGATGATAAAAGACAAATAAGAGCAGGTGAAAAAAGATACAGGTATTAAAAAGAAAAAAAAACACAAAAGACTTCATCCATTTGATGATAGATTATGAACAGATGACACCAGAAAGTACCTTTTGCCAGGATATGAGAGATAAAGGTCAGACAAATATCAATAGAGGAGTGTCCCTGCATTCCTGAGCTGGTTTCCCACCACATTACTTAAAAATTGTGGTAGAGGCCTTGGTCTCAGGACCACTCAAGTCTAGAAACTGAGGTTGGGGGTAAGCAAGGGAGTGCTCCCCATAGAAAATCCAGCTCCCACAAAACCTCCTGATAGCAAAGGAGAATGGGCATCAACCAGCCTAAAGGTTGGGGTAGGCAGCACCTGCTTGCCTTGGTTGCTATGGCATTGAGGTAGATCCAGTCATCCCCCATTAACGGGGGACAAAACCCAGATTTAAAACACTGGATGATGATGAACAAAGATATCACATGTTAGAAAAGAAGATAGAAAAGAAGACTTACGACAATTGGCTTCATCTGATGCATCACTACAATCCGATTCTCCATCACAAACCCATTCTTTCATGATACATTTCTTGTTTGTGCAGGCAAAATCATTGTAGGAACAAGCTACAATCACAGAAAAAGATGTATTAATGATACTCCATTGCTGTGGGTCATTAGTTACCACATCTCTATTTTCATTGTTGCTAGCTGTTTAACCCCATCCCTATATATATATATATATATATATATATATATATATATCAGCAACGATTGTTCCCCCTTCTATCAGTATTACCTCTCTTCTGACCACACCTATTTCTGCTCATTTTCAGTTTGTCCTTCCCCACTGGGGGTCAGTGTAATTGACTTATCCCCTCCCCGAAAATGGCTCCCCTTGTAGCAAAATTTGAAATTATTATTATTATTATGAAGTGAGTGAAGAAGTACAGAATCACAATTAAAAAAAAGGTGAAAGACCTAATTAAAATTAGCAGAAATTTACCAATCCTGCCCCCTTACAACTTCAAAGCATGTATTGTTTAATGTAAGAGTGTTTGCAGTTCAGTATGTATGGTTAGCTATCACCACTGGGTTTGTATTTAAAACTATCTTCTTGCTAGAAAGACATATTACATCATGTGACCCTAAAAGACCAATTATAATAAAAGAAACAAACAAATCAGTTGTGATTCTTACTGCAGTTACGCTCATCACTTCCGTCTTTGCACTGTTCTTTGCCATCACATCGCTCGTAAGACTTTATACATTGACCATCGGGACACTCATAATGAAACTCCTTGTGACAGGCTGGGGGAAGAAAAAACATGGGAAAGCTATCAAGCTGATTTTATGGATTTTGGGTAGTGGGGGTGGTTGACTCTTAAATTTAAAACATTATTATTTACAAATACAAAGTTTCTTAAAATACTTTTAGAATATTAAAAATTCTGACGAGTTTTGATAAAGTGTAAAGCAAAATGTTTTACAGATAAATAACAGGTAAAATTGATTGGGTTGGCATTGAAATTTTCCCAATGGAATTAATATAATTCTTGTATACATTTTTCCTTTTTTTTTTACTTGTTTCAGTCATTTACTTGTTTCTTCGTCTTAATTGTTGTTTGAATTTATGTGTAAACAAGTCTCCTTTTGACATAAGTGTGTGGGTGGGGAAAATTAGAATGCAAAGCAGAGGTGAATATCTTGAGGAAAAAGAAAAACCTCCAAGTTTATTGTTTTCATAAATTTACAACTCTGCTACAAATATTCAATGCCAATCACATTCTTTTAAAATTTGCAATAATACAAGAATACCAACTCATCTTACATAGTTTATAAAGCTATGCAATGCATTGGTTGTAAGACTAACTATAAAAGCATTACTGTTACTGTTTAATAATTTTAATAGTAATATGACAAAGTTTTTAACCATAATTAACACTATAGCAAAATCAAAATGAAATATGCTGTCCATGTATATTTTGAAAGATAATCATATAATCACAAAATACACATTCATATATAGATATTATAAACTTACGCTTTGGAGACAGAAAACAATATTCTTCATCATTAGTTAAACCTTCACAAGGAATAAGAGTTGAATTTGGTCCACATTCTTGTTGTACGGCTAAAAACAGTAAAAAAGTGAGAAATATTTTTTAAATGCTTTCAAAAAGTCCTCCAGATTTTCCAACTTCAAAAGTTAGAAAAATCATGCAAGTTTTATTTATTCATTTTGGAAAATATTAAATTTTGGTTTTCAGACAAAACAAAACAAATAAAAAAATATATATTTTAAAAAAGACGGAATTTTAAAGAAAATCCTTTTATCTGATAATCCTGCTTTCAGTTTATTTTTTAAATAACATTGTCATTGTTTTAGATGAAATTTATATTTTTACAGATGAAACAATAATAGTGTTTGTGTGTGTGTGTGTGTGTACATGCCCATAACTGAAAGGCTCAACAAAAAGAGAACGAAATAAATGCCATTGATTTGATGAAGTAAGCTCTTAAAGACGCTACCCATCATTGTAACAAAACAAAAACAGTAAAAACTTTTATAGAATAAAATAATACACGCATGTACACACAGACAGACATACATGCATGCATAAACAGAGAGCGTTCTCTAAATGAGAGACGTTCTTAACTGTGGTACCACAAAGATCGACCAGGGGCGATATTAACATGTTTCCGATCCTCAGTAAAAAGAAAACCCATACATGTTAAGGGGACAACAGAAGAAAACAGTAAGCAAAATGTCAAATTATAGACATTTATTTAGTAAAAGTTAGCTCCCTTGAATAACAATTTTGCGGTAAAAGTTTCATGTTTTAAAAGGTTAAAATGCTGATGATAATCACGTGTGTGTGAGTGTGTGCGCGCATGGGTCCAAGAACTACATCCTGTTGCAGCATTTCCTTTGACATGGTTTCTATGGCTGGATGCCCTTCCTGGCGCCAACCACCACCACTGATCAGGTTGGCATGCAGCTTCCAACACTATGAACTTTGGGTGAGGAGGGGGGGGGTAATTTATGCTTGGAGAATAAGGAGTAGAAAAGGATAAGGTACAAACGAAAAAAGGGCTGGAACAAAACCGATTTCTTGTTGTAGAGGAACGACATGACTATTCACCTTTTAAAAGAGAACGCCAAGGAGGTGGGGTTGGGGGGAACAATGGTGATAAGGTGTCAGGGGGGCAGGGGAGAGGAGAGAATGGAGGAGTAGCGGGGGGGGGTCTGTTAGTGCAGAGGGCAGAAAAATAGAAATGATGATGCTGTAAAAAGAGAGATGACATGTTGTTGGGAAGGTTGCAGGAGTGGATGGGGAAGAGAGAGAGAGAGAGAAAGAGAAAGGAAGGTGTGTATAGGTAGACGAATGGATGGATAATTTGATCATTAGATGCAGGTATGGCTATGTGAGTAAGAAGTTTGCTTTGCAAGCACTTGGTTTTAGGTTCAGTCCCACTGCTCCCTAGAAAACCCTCCTTCCTTTGTACATGGCCGATAATGTCTGTGTCTGCAGCAAGCAAATCCCACTCAGTATCCCACTCTGAATTTAGCTTTGTAGAGGCAAGATTTGTTGATGAAAAGCCATGACAGAACTAGCTTTCTGTTATGAAACAAAAAAATGCATTAGGCCCATGAATGGAATACTTACTTAAACATGTACTTTTACAGGAGAATTTGGAAATGCCTTTTACACATTTGGGGAATAATAAACCGCAGAAGTAATGAGCAGCCAATGAGGAACAATTCCTGGCCAGCACTGGTTCAGCATTTTTCTGGAAACTACGTTTCATAGATTCTAAATCATTATCATTCAGAAGATTTGGAGCCATTGTCTTAGAATAACCAGCTTCCACACATGTTGGGAAGTCCATCACAATACACAAATCTGGTGAAAATAAAATGTAAATGATATCACATATATGCAAACAATGAAAATGAGAGAATACATATACATATATGCACACACACACACACACACACACACACACACACACACACACACACAGCATATGTAATACAGAAAGATATTGCTGAGTGAAATTCAAATCGCAATTGCTCCTCATAAGCAAAGCAGTGTGATTAAGGTAAGTATAAGCACAACTATGTGTTTAAGAAGTCTTACAAAGTCCACATCAATCTCACTGTGTCAGATCCTGGCTAGCACCTCACTGTTCCAGTCTCAGCTGGATTATTATCCCTCTCCTATGAATGACTTTGCAAATGGCAGTGGTTGTAATTTCACTAAGATGCTAAAACAGTTTCATTAGGATTCGAAGCTGTAACTGTAGGCACTGAGATGATTACCAGAAGTTATTAATTACTTACCCAGCATCAATTGTGCCACCCTCATCTAGAAGGCCACCTGCATTTACATCAATAATGTCACCCTCATTTATAACAATTATGTCATCCCCTTCTACATCCATTAGGCCTCCATTAGCTTAATTAATTATACTATCCTCATTTAAATCCTCGCCTATTATGTTGCTCATATCAACAATAAATAATCTAACCTGGAGTTAATGTTGTAACTTCTGCTTTTGTTGTTGTGGTTGTGGTTGTTGTAGCTGTTGTTGTTGTGGGTGTAGACGTCATATTTGTGACCCCAGGACCTGTAAAGGAAAGGAAAACCATTTCATTGATTTATTTATAACTAACAAAAAAAAAAAAAAAGAACAGGAATGTGATAGTAAACAAAAGAAAACAATGAAAAGAAAAAAGAAACAAAGAAGAATATTTACGGTCTGTTGTGATATTTGGTGGAAGAAAGCAATACGCTTTGTCATCAGTTAAGAAATCACAATCAAAGATGATTGCCGATTTTCCACAGGCTTGTTTCACGGCTGAAACAGAAATAACAGTTTATTTAAAGAAATTCTGGTTTATGTGATTGTAAACGAGAAGCTGCATTTTATCATTACGAGGTGGTTTCAAAGAGTTCCAGGAATAGCTCTATCGCGTGTCAACAGATGGCAGCACATGGCTGCAGGCACAGTGAGAGATAGCAGGGACCTTCATGAAGCAGGGACCTTCATGAAGCAGGGACCTTCATGAAGCAGGGACCTTCATGAAGCAGGGACCTTCATGAAGCAATGTGCCAAGTGACATCACTGTGTTTACTTGGCAAGTTCTGAAATTTGTGTTTTTGTGATCACGTGTGTCTGCTGCAGTCTGTGATTTTGTCAAGGAAGGGAACAAAAAGCCAATGTGAAATTTTGCATTAAACTTGAAAGTTTGCTACAGAGACATTGGGCATGCTTTAGCAAGCTTACAGTGATGAGGCAATGGATTGTATACAATGTTCGAGAAAGAGTATCCCTGGAAGATGATGAGCAATCTCAAAGACCTGCCATGAATGTCACCTCCAGAAATATGGTATTGTGCATCACAAAGTCATTCCCTGGGGCTGGACCATCAATCAAGAGTCCTACTGAGACGTTTTGAAGCGTTTGAGGGAGGACATTTGGCGAAAGCAATGGGATCTCTGGAGCATAAAGTATTGGATTCTTCACAACAACAATGCACCCCATCACCAAGTTCTCCTCACTTTACCCATCCCGTGGAACATACTGACTCCATTTCTTTTTAGCCTTCGAATGTCCTCAGTTGTCACAGTCCACATCTCACTGCCATGTAGCATAGCTGTTTGTACACAGGCATCATATAATCTGCCTTTCACTGCATTTATGGATGGATGGTTGATTTTTTTTTTTGTGTGTATGTATGTGTATACATGAGTGTGTATGTATGTATAGATTACCCAAACATACACACACACACTCAGAGAAACAGAATGAATTTGAAATTTGCTAGCGCATCTCTGGGAATTATCTAAAATTATATTTACATGTCTTTGGAATAACGCAGAAATGTTATCACAAAAGTAAGCTTACCTAGACAAGTTGTTTGACATGAAAAACGAATTTGTCCCAAAGCATTGCATTGTGGGAAAATGAGACCACACACATAGTGCAAGGCAAGTGGAGAGCATTTGCGTTGGATGAGAGGCAAGGCCAGGGAGTTGAAATTCTTCTCTGCTGATTGGTGGTCTTCATCACCAAAGACATTTGGAAACATGGTGTTGTTGTAACCAGCTTGTTCACAAACATGAGATTTCATATCAAAGCAAAGATCTACAAAGAGGAAACAAAGAGAAAAAAAAAAGGAAGAAATGAAGTATTAAAATGTGATGCACACATACAGTGAATACATTATATATATATAGGGATCAGCATGAGATTGCTTCACCAACATACTGAAAATTTAGAAATAGCAGTCAAAGAACAACTAATTCCAAAC
>JARUKP010000659.1:0-10893 GCA_029874955.1 Octopus insularis | reverse complement strand
AGCTGAAATCAGGTTGTTAGGAAGCAAACTTCTTAACTACACATCCAGGTCTGCACCTGTATTTTTCAATGTAGAGGATTATAACCTACAAACCTCTCAACTATACAACTGAAAACAATACATAACATTAGAAGTTAGTTAATAATTACCTGTATTGGTTGCCCATTGTGCCAGACCATGGCTTCAGATTCTGAGTTCCATAATAAGTAGACTGCCTCATTAAGAAAAGAATCAGGAATGACAATAGTTAGACGAAACCAATGAGTAGACCAGCTGAAAAGGTGCAGAGATAGTGGCATGACATTAGAGATTGATTTTTGGATGTGAGGAAGAGTCAAGTTGGTGTAAGCTTGTATTAAGAGAGAGAGAGAGTTGTTAAATACTGTCATTACTCTAAAATACTAATAGTTCAACAGTTGTCAAACTGTTGAACTCTGATTAATGTGTCATGTCTCATCAATAAAAACAACTGAGCAAAAAAGTTTGAGCAATATTCTAAATACTAAAATCTGGATACAAAAAAATTACCCATATGGTTATTGGGTGCTTGAAAGCAATTAAAGGAGAAAATGATATATAAAAATGGAGTTCTTGGGAAAGCTTTAAATAAAACTCAGACATAAGGGCTCTTGATAAGTGTACACAATTAGAGGGAATATTATGCGATAAAAATGTTGATGATCACAAAACTACTTTAGGTTTAACCCTTTAGTGTTCACATTATTCTGTCATAATTAATGCTTTTTTTATCCACATTGTTTTGAATTAATCATGCATTAACTTGTAGCTATGAGATTTTGATGAGGTAGCTGTTAATTTTTAAAACGATATTGTAGGGTTGCTGTGAGAGACCAGACTTGTCCAGTTTGAACATAGAATAGGCAGAATACTCTTGGCCGGATATGGCCGGTTTAAATGCTAAAGGGTTAAAGAATGTGTGATTTGAGAGAGATTTACCTGCTATATATAGCAGGTTGAGTTACTGTATGGTGACTCCTTTACTGATTCAAGAGTAGTTCGGTAATTCTTTAGTTTAAGGCGAATCAGTGATTAGCATAAGATGAACAACTATTCCTGGTTCTGGTAAAAGAAGCCCAGCTTCTGTAAAGTTATCTTAATTTTGTAATTTTTCCTTTTCTCAAGTAAGGTATTTTCATTCCATTGTCTTTATATATTGAAGCAGCTGAAATTATGACACTTTTGTTTAATCTTCAAGCACTGCTGATTAGAACACTCAAAAATGACATTTACACACAGACACACACATCTACATGGCTAAGTAGATATGGAACTCACTTTGCTAGAACACAGAATAGTACATTATTTACCTTGAGAGTACCTTTCATATGAACCCAAGGTGCATAAAAGTACTCATATTTATATCACTGATAGATGAGAACTGTCTGCTACAACCACCATGTGATTCTGCCCTGCTTGGGATCCTCACTGTCATAGTCTGGTAACAACATAGCAGTTGAATCTCCTGTCAATGATATATAGAATTTCAGTGTCTATTCATGCACTGACGTCACAAATAGCCAGTGGGTTTATCATCTGTCAATGGTATAAATACGAGTGCCTTTATGGACCACAAGTCCATATAAGAGGCCCTCTCAAGGTAAATAATACAGTATTCTGAGTTTTAATGCTATATCCATGTTAAGTTGGAGATGAAGATTGCAATTTGGTATAAATACTGCTTCTGCTGCTATTAGCCAGATTGTTAGTATTTGGTCTCACTGCATAGCACCTCTGCTATCTTCTGTAGCCTTGACCTATGTCTTGAATAAAATTAGTAGATGGGAACTGTATAAAAAAAGTCCACCATATAGCAGTGTGAGTGAGAGTGTGTGTATGTGTGTGTGAATGCTTACATTCTTCCACATGAAGAAAGCAAAGTTAAGTTTGGTAATGATGTTTGTTGATGTTTGTTCTCAGTGAAATTGTCCTCATGCTCTGTGCTTTCAAAGGGAAGTGAAATAAAAAATACTCTGAAAAGTAATTAGGGTTAGGGATTGTATCCTTTTCAGAATGTCAGCCTGCTGGAACACTGCCACACCCTCTGATCTATCTTGAAGACATTGATTTACAGATATTCAAGGTGAACATCAACTGCATTAATCTTATTACTATTGAAGGGCATGCAGTAAAGTTCATGAGTACAGCTTCTTCTTTTAAAGTGAGCCATAAAAAAACAAAAAACAAAAATAAAAAATTGTAGAGATATCTATCTGTTCAGGAAATATATGCCTGCTTTGTTTTGAAAGTGTTGAAATTATGTAAAAAAAGAGGTCTGCATGCAAAGAGTAGAAGAATGATACTGATACAAGAGACAACAGTGAGTAAGTTGTTGATATACAGAAAAAAGAAGTCATAATTGTTGTGAGTGAAGATAATGTGAATGTAAGGGATGAGAGTGGTGGTGGAGGTAATGATAATGACATTACTGGCCACTGGGATAAAGTGAACTGATAGAAGAAGGTAACAGATTTTTCAAATAAAAACTTCATAACTCACATTGGTCCAAAGCTTTGACCTACTTTGACTGCTTTATAGTCAGCAGCCATGGCAACATCCACAGGAATTCGTCCAGGGGCTGCGAAGTGTGCTAGATCCTCCACAGATGCTGTTTTAGGGTAGAGCCTACAAAATATTTTAGTTGTGAAATATAAAGTTAAGGAAGCACAGATCACTGGTTCACTCAGATTTCACTAAATGAAAAAAAAAGTGTTTTGTGTCCAAATTCACCAACACTCCAGCACTCTTAAGCAGACTATCTGTCATGGCAAATGTTGTGTCATCTCAACAGTTAAATAAATGACATGGAAATTAACCTCTTACAATGTCTTTTTACATTCCTCATATTTTATCCGCAACTCTAAAACCCTTAAATAATTTGTTCATAGCTGTGCTGCAGTAGCAATAGAAAAACACATGACCTATAACATTTGGAGGAAGTCATCCATCACAATTAACTGTGAAGCTTTTGCATATCACTGCAAAGCTCACAATATCATGGGAAAATCAACAAAAGCTTTGTACATCACAGTCAGCTTTCCTGCTTCTTGGCCCCTTAACGAGGTCTGTTAACTCAAAGAGAAGGACTCCTCCATCCCACTTTTCTTCAGATGGATGGCTCAGTTAGCATAATTCCAGCTGAAAAAGCTTCAGCATCTACTGCGTTGCCTCTAACAGTCATCCACTAGTATGGCTTCATAAACTCAGGTCTACTAGAAATTTGGTCTTATATTTCACCCTTGGGCTTTATCTGTCACTCAACTTCTGGATTGAAAACTTTCTGACAGACTTCATCATTGCAACATTTGCTGTTCAAGTATTCCCAATCACCACACCATCAATTTAGGAGTATTACAAAGTTCAGAACGTCTGCCACATGCTTCCATTAGTAAATTTATTACCTATTTCCTGCCCATGCTAACAATCCATTTTCAATGCTGATGTTACTATTCTTCATCATTTGTTAACTTTCTGTAGACAAATGTCATCTACACACAATATATACAATACATGTTAGATCTGAACAACTTCATGAACTGAGATCATGTTAGACTTCATAATCTTTGATATTTCTCACAGCAACTCTACATGTATAACGTAGTCAAAAATTTACCACAAAGACTAAGACTACATTTTATACAGCATGGTGCTGTTGGAGCTTAGTACAATAAGAGAAGAAATAAATAATTCTGTAGTGTTTAAGTTCAAACAGAATTTTAAATAATCATACCTTCCATATAGGTTGACATCAGTGAAGTAAATAGGTGAAATAAATTTTTCTATTCTTTCAGATGTCGTCCTTTTATGTTTTATTACGTGGTGCTCCATTGCTGGTCAAAGCTGAATAAGAAAAGTTGCAGATAGGCTTAAGTTATATAAAATGGTGAATGAGTGAACTTATATTCATTTTATTGAAAAGTATATTGTTACAAAGTTGAAACTGGAATGAACTGGAAAATGCAAGATGATTGCGAAAATATATTACATATACAAGCAGGTCTCTATTAACTTAAAGAGAAGGATTTCTCCATTCTACTCCTCTTCAAATTTATGGCTCAGTCTACTATTTTGCCTCCACTTTACCGTCATACCTGTGGGTGAGTGTTAGAAACAAATCAATGACTGTTAATTAAAAAAAAAAATAGAATCAAGAATTGGTATTGGATGGTAGCCATGACAATGGTTAACTAAGGATTACTTGGGTTTAGATCTAAAGCAGAGATCAGCTAACTTCTCATATCAGACCTCTTCATCATGGAATCATAACTTATTGATGCCCATCACGTAAATTTCTAAAATAAAATTAAAAAGTATAGATAATAAAAAAAGTTTTTGATTTAAAAACAATAATTCCTTCCATCTTTTGAGTCATCACTACTTTTTATTAGCAAAACTATATATTGATATAGTTGTAATATTCAATGTAAAATATGTGTTTGTGTATTGCATCAGTATTTGGCTGGAAAATAATGAGTTTTAGCCTTAAATTACCTCACTCTTCCAAATTCAGTTTGCTAATAATTCAACATCCTTATTACATAAAATTGTTTCAAGTGTTTATTGACCCCTTGGATAGCCACAAATACCCCCAGGGGTCACTAGTGACCACTTTGCTGACAATTTCAGAATTGGCTGAAGTGAGGTAGATGTTCTTGATGCAGGATGAGAGAAGGTCAAACAGTGATTGCCTGGAGGAGTTTGGAGTGGTAGATTCAGCAGATGAACAATAGCAGAATGTGGGAAGGATAATTTGAGCCAGAGAAACAGGAAGTCTTTGTTGTTGATATCCTGATGAATAGAGGAAAGAATGGAGTTTACATATATGCAGACATCACATTCCAGAGTGAAGTTTAGACAACAGGAGTGAGAGATTTGTGACTTAGAAGGAATAAAAGCTGTGCTTCGTGTCTCAGTAGATGATGTGTGGAATTTAATTTAGGTTGGAGTCTATGAATGCTCAAGAAAAGTGAATTAAGTAGCATTTTCTTTTATGATATCTGGTTTAGTCTGATAGAAGTTGAGGAAAAGGAGACTATGATATTAACTACTACTTTGATCCCTGTGAATAAACCAGCTGGATGTAATTTAGGTGAACTTTTCCAAATCTTGTATTTGTTAAGAAACTGGAAGATACCAGATGCTTATATCCCCTCCTAGACATTTGCTCCAAATATTTGCAACTGAAGAGAATAAATTCAACTAAAGACAAATGAAACAAGAGATAGTATTAAACTGTGCAAGGGTGAGTGGTATTTTATCAGATCACTAGCAATAAGCCAAAGCTTGTCATATCAAATTTTCAGGAAGTGAAGTGGTATGATAGTGTTGCCGTTGTTCCAGATATGTATATGACTTTCAATATTACATACAAATTACATTCTTCAATATTTTACTTGGGTATTCTGCAACATTTCAATTGTAAGATAAAATAAATTGATAAAATGACTGATAATCTTAAGACTTTGTCACTAGTATTCACACATTATGATTAAAAAAGAGGTGAGTTGCAGACAAGCGGAAGAAATATATGTATTTTATCAGGTACACTGCAATGATACACTATTTCAGCCCTGACCCAATAATACAAAACCAAAATAACATGCGCACAACACGCTGAAAGAGACTAACACAATCAAAACAGTAATGTTGTTAGTCTAAGTTGTTTTCTGAAATACTGCTTTTAAAAAATTTTTTTTTTTTTTATAAAGTACAATGACGAGTAATAAAACAATAATGCTAAGAATGGAGAACTCACATTTAGGTACTGAAAGTAGATGGCATCTAAAGAAGTTTTTAACTTCAATTCTTATAGGATTAATAAAATAAATTCTTGGAATACACTATAATAAATTCAACTAAAGCTACCATTCTGTATAAAATATATAGCCTTATACTGGCATGTCTATTAGAACAGAGTTGCTTTTTAATCCTATATTAATTCTGATTAAAAACTTTTATCAAAACTGACCTAATAATAAACATTGCCCTTTTTGAAGGCTATCTGGAATGGTTTTTTTTTTTACTTGCAGTCTGAAGGGGCAGTACACAATGATTTTGCAGGTTCTTCTAAGCCAGTGAGATTAGTGCTATTAATATTCTCCTTGAACTTTTGTAAATAAACACTTGCAAGAAAGACATGAGCAAAGAAGGAATTCCGGAGGACAAAAGCTCTAGGTCAAAAGAGCTGGATGTCATAATTAATGCACAGCTTGGGTAGGGTTGGAAACAAACAGAAGTGATAAGAGGAGGAAAAGCAAGTGGCACAGCAATGCCAGACTAGAGGTCAGGCATTAGAGGAGCAACTGTCCTATTGGATATGCCACTGAAAAGTCTGAGAGAGGAGACAGTGTGATTCTGGGTACGAGGCCAGAGCATGTCTATGATTGACTTTATGCAAATCAGTTGGATGGCCCATTTCTAGACGCAGTCAGGAACGTTTGTGTGTACAGCAACAGCACTATCCTAGATAGAAGAGCAATACTTCCATCATCTATCTTTCCCTTTACATGATGAAGATAGAGCTATATGGGGGTAAAGCTTCTTTGTTGGTTAGGAAAAACAAGAGTTATTCAATTTGGCAATGGAAGAAGGATCTAGGCGATTTCTTATCATTTAGATTTTATTTTTCTGTTTAAGTAATAACCTAAGTTACTTAATAAGTTAAACAAAACAAAAATAATGTGACAATTATGTCTACTAGCAAAATCACATTATTGTTGGTGATACAGCATTCTATTGCAGCTATATGACGTGTTTGCGACTAGGTGACATGTGATGACAATTCACTCCTGAACTGAAATAGGATCCCAGCCTCTGTATCATAAATGGTTATATGGAATTTTAACAAAAAAAAAATCAAAGGTGATTTATTAATACAAAATTCAGTATCCACTAAATAATCATACTTTTTCATATTTTATCAGATTGAATAGATTCCATTTTTTTTTCGCTAAAAACCTTCCTACCTCCTTCGTAATACCCAAAAACATCGTGACTACTGATCTAGCCGTTTCACCGTGAAGAGGGAACAGACAATCAGACGGACATAACGCCCATTATAGTAAGATTTAGTAACTATATATTTGATTGTAAACTTTAAAGCGAACTGTAATAATGTGTGTTTTCATTTTTACAGGATGTCTCCCTCTGTTCCTGATAACCGGTGGACGAATAAAATACGAGAAAGTACACATAAAACCGGTGTGCAATTAAACAAAACTCATTGATAACGAAAACAAACTCAAGATTAAAATAACCGCAAATTATTTCAAGTTAATTACGTGGTTTATCATACTTTACAGAAAGGCATGATTACAATATTTCACTTCAGCAAATCTTCAACCATACATCAATGCAAGACGCAGAGCTGACAAAACAAAAATAAAACTCCGACGTGGCATGTTTATATAGATGCAAATGTAAATATATATGACATTTCAATAACAAAAATAAACAAATATGGAAATTAAAAATAGCTACGTACCAGAATATGGCTGGTAACATACAACCTGTAGTAAAGCGCAAGATATATCAATGAATAGACTGCTGTTTATTCAAATCAGTAATAAACAAGCACGAAGTGCTTTATTTATACCAAGTATGATAACTCTTACCATCGAACAACCAAGTTAGGTAACTCTTGCCTTCTTGTAACCAAGTGAGATAACTTTCTTGGCTTCCCGCCACCGAGGGCATCTCTACGAGTAAAAGAAGTCCTCACCGAAAATAAACTTTTCCTTAAAGTTCGGTAAAAGTAATGTTTTTAACTTGGATATGAAGAAATCTTTCACCGTATCTGGCATGCAAATTTCCTATCAAACTTCTCGCCCAAGAGTTACCACCATCTCTTATCTCTTGGATTGGTAGCTGCCTTTCAGATCGTAAAATCGTGACACAGCCCCTTCCTTCAGACTCAACATTAAAAAAATAAATAAATAAATAAGAAAAAGATAGCTATTCTAAAAACCCTCAATATTCCACTTTTTCTCCAACTTCCGTTTTGTGCTTTCTAAAACATTTATATGCACAAGCTGCAGGAAAACCTGCATATGTTCATCACGATTTTCCATCCAAATCATTAACAGGCAGCAACTCGCATTAGATGTAGAAAGCACTAATATCAGTTTTCAGTAGTCCTAGACTAGAAGAGCATAAAAATATATAAACAGTTTTCTTTAATTCTCTGACAACTTCATAACAAATTGGTATTGTGTTATCGATTATGAGTCTATTTTAAGTTACTGCAGACATACATATATGTATTCATTAAACAATCGTTTAGAAGAAAAACTGGCGAAATATTAATTTTATTGGAATATAATGTGTGTGTATATGATACATATATAATACAAAACCACATTAAAAATACAAATTCAAAATCTGGAAAAAAGTGGGAAAAGAGGAACAAAGAAAAAAAGAAAGAAAAATAAAAAAGCGAAAAAGAAAGAAAAAAGAAAAAAGCCACATTAATTCAACACTAAGTGCCTCAACTGGTTGCACATCACAAGCTTCAATGGAGCCTACTGAAGCAAGTCAACATGCTTTCAGCATTACCTCGGGCGATTGTGAGGCTAACGTGTTGGAACAGCCAGGGTACCCTCACAGGCTTCATCTGACACCTCAGTTGGGCAAACCGCCAACGATGACAAGAATTTTGTCAGTCCCTCCAAACGTCACAGGTTAGAAGAAATAGTTCACTGACAAGTCCCAATACTTAAGGATTTTGTTCCATTTGGCTATGGAAGCAGTGACCCTCCCATTTACTGCAGCATCCATAATGTGACTGGAAGCAAAGGAATCAACAGACTGGGACATCCCAGTAGTTCTTTTTAAATGTATTTGATAGTGACTCGATATTTGAGGCTGTAGAAAATAAAGGTTAGAATCCGAGGAAACTGTGTCTTAGCAATTAAAGACCAGACTCTTGTATTTGAGATCCAAATTTCCAAACTTTACCAAATGGTTTTAATTAGTAGAGTATTGATGTTTCATCAAAGCCCTTCAGTGGAAACAAAAGATAGCCATTTAAATGTTTATATTAGTACATACATAAGCATTAAAATGAATGTTCTCTCCAGTGAAGAACTTTGTTCGATGCCTCAGTATTCCTTTCTGTGCAACATACAGCCTACCTAAATTTGCAAACTCTGAGATAATAGTTAAAAGCAGTAGTCAACTGTACTTCAGTGTTTAAGTCAACTGTCATGAATAGCAAGTAGAAGAGGAAAATCAAAAGACAAACAAATAAAATTTTCTCTAAGCTATTGTCTAATAATAAAACGTTGTCAAAGGATGCCACTAGAGCTACTATCTGCTAGAAATAATTTTTTTTACGTTTTGCATATTAATTATCAGATACAATTCGTCGATTTGGAATCGAAAATTCTTTCAGATTAATCACGGCTGTATCAGATTAACCATAGTTGTGGTGGATTTCAATAAAAAATGTGATTCTTGTTATAGCAATATGAAGACCCTTTGCATTTACAGTATTTGTCATTTCAACGTGTGTCTTTCCTCATTAACAGAATACGTTTGATGGGTATTTCAACTGGTGAATTCTGAATATTTGCATCACTGAAATATTAGCATGCAGTTTTCTATGCACTACACCTGTTTGTCTTATTCTAATTCTAACTCAGCACAGAAGTTGAGTTTGGCTTGCTTTGTTTGAACCAATGTTAATAAAGATATTCATAGCTGAACGAAGTCAGTGGTACCTGAGCAATGGCACCTACTTCAGGGAGTTGTAATTTTTATAAGGGGTAGAGCGGAATGCCATGAGGAAATTATGGAGTGTGATGTATGTTTAGAGGTGTTGCGATTTTTTTCGTTTTTGAAATAAAACATTTAAACTAAGTACATTATTTATATTGTAAACATATTTTTAAAAATCTTTATCACAATTTAGATATGTGTAGCACATTGTGTTATCAGTGAGCAGAAACATAACTGATGGTATGGCAAGGTCCAGTATGATTATTTGTATTTTGTAGAAATTTCTATTAAAATTTAACTTCGTGGGTACTGGTCTACTTAAAGAGAGAAAAAGTGCTCCATTATCATTGCGTACCCACTTCTCTTCACCTCTCTATCAACTTTCTTTAAAGCATTGTTCTGCAATCCAAAACACTTCATGCTTCAACTCCTCACACTGTAGAATATGTGCATACCACTTTCTTTTTGCTTTTTGTTTTTGCTTTCCTATATATGTTTCTGACATCTAACTTTTAATCTAGGAACTTGATATTGTTCTACACACTTTCTTTCAATCTTTTAGGACTGCCTTTTAGCTGTTATAGCTCTATCTACACTATTATTTTATCACCATTAACTACTATTTCCCAAAATATTCTCATTCCAGAATCTTCCCTCTCTTCATGATTGGTTGAAATTACCGAAATACGACAATTTTGACACGAAATAACTTTGAAAATATAAACTTTTCTCAACATCACTAAGAGTAAAAGTTGGTTTATATGACACATTCTACCAGTGTCCGAAGTTTGAAAGTGTTTAGCTACAAAAAATTAATTTCTCGATGTGCCGTTCAAAGGGAAAAGATTCATATATATATAACTTACTTCGTTCCGCTTCCAGTTCGTTGCTTCACAGCGTTCCATATACACATAATTTTTCACGTCTGGCCGTTTAGCCTTTTCCGTTTGTTTTCCTGTCTTGTTTTCTGTCCGCCACTACATTCCTCCATGTTACAAGTTTAATTTGTGTATACATATTTAATTTGTGGTCCGTGGGAAGAGCCATTTTGACGATGCGTCCTACCCTACTCTTCGAAATACCTGTGTTAGAATGGGGGTAGCTGATGAAGGAAAATGTTCTCTATGTGGCCTGTGTGTGTTCTGTACTCTGGTTATT
>JARUKP010000658.1:0-10894 GCA_029874955.1 Octopus insularis | reverse complement strand
ACACACACACACACACACACACACACACACACACACACACACACACACACACACACACACACACACATAAATACATATATATATATATATATATATATATATATATATATATATATATATATATATATATATATATATAGTGGAGGCATGTAGCTTGATGGTTTTGATTCCTGAACTGAGCAATGTGTTATGTTCTTCGGGAAAACACTTTATTTCACAGTGCTACAGTTCACTTAGCTGGCAAAAATGAGTATTTCTGCGATGGACCAGTATCCCATCCAACAGGGAATATATGCTCTTCAGAAACCAAGAAACTGGCCTTATGAGTCTATGTGACTTGGGAAGATAATGTCATCTGCTCAAAAGGCAATTGACAAAAGGTCTTGTTTTCAGCTTGATAAATGGTGGAATGAATTATCATTTCAACCAAGAAACCATGGGTAGCTATTATTGCAAGATTTGTGGATTTTAATTTAAGATTATCTTTACTCTCTTGGCTGATTGAGTACTTTTCTACTTGTTAAAGCATTACCACATAATATATATGCATGCATACATACAGACGTACGTACATACATACATCCATCCATCCATATATACATACATAGGGTCATCCCATAAATAATGTAGTGTTTTCAATTGCATGAACTAAAAGTCAGAGGGGATAAACTACCTGCATCAACTTGCTATAATAGCACGTAGTAATTTTACCTTGTCCTTATTCTTAGTGCAAGTTTTGATGAGTGCAGTTCGATTTTAACAGTTATTTTTTCAAAGCTATAATGGAAGTGACACAGGAACATATTCGGCATATTTTGCTTTATGAGTTCAATAAAGGCAACAGTGCAATGAAAAGTATGAGGAATATTAATGCAGTACATATGTATTGGACAATAAGCATAAGCCAGTGTCAATGGTGGTTCTAGAAATTCTGAACTGCAAACGACAGCCTAGAAGATGAGCCTCATCCCGGGAGATCTATAGAGCTCAATGAGGACATCCTGCAAATTCTGGTGGAACAAAATCCTATTGTAACTGTTGAGGAACTAACAGAAAAGTTTGGATTCATTGATACCTGTGTGCAATTGGAAAAATCAGCAAATTGGGTCAATGGGTTCTTCACAAACTTTCTGAGTTTAATCGCATGCAGAGAGTGGATGTGTGCTCTTCTTTGCTGTCACGTCTCACAAATGAACCTTTTTTGGACTAAATAGTGACTTGTAATGAGAAATGGGTCCTCTATAAAAATGTCAGGCACTGAAGACAGTGGGTAGGGAAAGAGGGAAAGGAGAAACACCTATACCCCAGGCTAGAGAAGGTCTTCACCCACATAAGGTGTTGTTTTCTGTCAGGTGGGATATGAAAGGTTTAGTCCACTTTGAACTTTTAAATCCAAAGCAAACACTAACAAATGCGATCTACTCTGAGCAGCTTAAGTCAACGCTAGAAGAAAAACAACCATCTTTGGTTTTAAGACAAAAGGTGTTCTTCCATCATGATAATGCTCACCCACATACAGTGAGAATGACATTCCAAAAGTTGGAGCAGTTTGAATGGGAAACATTGCCCCACCCACCATATTCACTGGACATTGCTCCATCTGATTATCATTTATGCTGCAGTTTTCAAAATCATTTGGATGGAAAAATATGAATTATGTAGATGAGGTCAGAATAGTACTGGAAGAGTATTTTACATCACAGACAAGTGAATTTTGGAAGAGGGGCTTTGCAAGTTTACCAGTTAGATGGAAGAGCATTGTAGAAAATGAAGGAGAGTATATTTTAGATTAAAAAATAACTGTGTTTATCTTAATTTTGAAAAATAAAAGGAGTATAAAAATACTGCATTATTTATGGGGTCACCCATTATATATATGCAGAGTATGATGGGTAAATCATCGTCATTTTATACTTTTAATTTCATGCCATGTGCATTGCTTTCGATTTTGTTGACTACACAGTATAGTATGGTCAGTTGGCCACTGTCTGAGAAAAACAACACCATAACACAATTCACTCTGCCAGAACTTTGAAAATGACATGCTCTACTGCTTGGCAATCATATCAGAAGCTCCAATATGAATATTTCAGAATGTTTGGGTGCTAATCTGAGGATAGTGCATGTACCGAGAGTGATAAAAATCAAACATCCAGTCAACATCATGGTGTTTAGAGTGATCACTAGTGATGGTGACAATATGCCTCCATTCATCTTCCCACACAGCCTCAGACTGAACATGGAGGCCTACATAAGGTGCCTGGAGGAGGTAGTGCTGCACTGGCTCAAGAGGGTGGCTGCTGGGAGGCCCTATGTCTGGTAACAGGACTCTGCATCATGCCACACAAGCAGGAGAACCCAGTCATGGCTGTCAGACAATTTCTGTGACCACACCACCCCTAACATCTGGCCACCTAACTTCCCAGACTGTAACCCCACTTGATTATGTGTGGGGCACAGTTGAGCGAGAGATCAACAAAACTTCTTGCAATACCAAAGATGAACTGAAGGCAAGGATCAAGGCAGTATTCACCAACTTAAACAAGGAGACTGTCCAGAAGAGTTGCAGGGGATCCCAAAGTCATCTGGAGGCCATGATTGAAGCTAGTGTGGCAATTTTATTGAATGAATCTACTCTTTAGTATTTCAAGTTATTTTTAAGTAATTTTGGCAAATGTGTCTGTTAAAATGAGATGTTAGTGCTCTTTTCATTTTTGCGTCATTTAGACGACAGTATATTCACTGTACCCTGTACATGTGAGGATTCATGGCTTAGTGATTGGGATGTTGCACTCAGAACCATGAGATTGTGATTTCAATCCCTAGAGCAGGTGGTGCGTTGTGTTCTTGAGCAAAACACACCATCTCACATTTCTGTGAGATCACTTTGACACCTGGTGCATGGTGTACCATGCACCAGTTCAGACAACGTTGATTTGATTGAGGGAGTGAGCTAATGTACAGCATATACATTTGATCACTATGAACAATCCATTTGTGCAGGTCGTTTGGCAAAAGATGAATACCCATACGTCATCTTCGATGGGAGAGTCCATCATGTATATATAAAATTGCTATGAATTCATCTACAAATTATTGTGGTTAATTTCCCGACTTCTTACTCATTTGTGTTACTCATCAAAAAATGACTAGCCCTATTGATTTCTTCAGCAGTGAGAAAAGAGTTGATTAGGTCAACCTGAGTACTTGTGTTAATTTTACTGAACCTGAATGAATGAATAGAATAAATACCAGTTGAGTGCTGGATATAATAAATACCATTTGCATGCTGGGGTCGATATAATTGACTTGCCCACTTCCTGGAATTGCTGGCCTTATGCCAAAATTTGAAACCAATATTTCAACTTCAAAAGGTTTTTCTACATCCAAATATACACAAATGCATTAGATATGAAAATAAGAAACTAAGCTAAGCAGACATTGGAGCATTACACATTCCTCTGCCTTGTACGATCCTGTTCAATTTTCCAACTCATGTCAGCATGAAACACAGATGATGTTAAATAATGGTGGTAACACACACGCATGTATGTGCACACATATGCACACACATAGGCATACACACACATTGTACTAGGAATTACAGTCAAATCACCTTTGCTGTTTTAAATAAAGGGCATATTATATAATGTACTCTTGGGTTACACTGTTTATGAACATAACCAAAGAAGAACTCGAAACAATGAACAGATAATCCAATTTGTTAAGTGTGAATCCAATCCTGATTTTCTAAAACTTGATCTAAGTCCATTCATTAAATAAATGCTGATTATTTTTATTTATTTGTCTCATTTTAGTCATCAAATCGTTCATTTAGAATCGATTATGAGCGCAACACCTTTGTTAAAGATGGCAAACCATTTAAATATGTGTCTGGCAGTATGCATTACTTCCGTACACCTAACTACTATTGGCACGACAGACTGTCTAAAATGAAAGCTGCTGGTTTGAATGCCATTCAAACGTATGTAGAAACATATTTTTAAAATTCCTAACAATACTCACCTCCACATCTCATCCCTGTCCTGAAACGAAAATGTGTCTGAAACAAAACCAAAACACTCACACACACTCACACACACTCACAATAAAAATGCATTGTTTATATTATCATATTTGTCTTGTGTTGAATGTAAAATTTTGTTTTTGTGTTACATGAATACAATGCTTTGATAAAAGAATATACCAGTAGCAATACTTGTAACCTTTGAATTGATTAAATGATTCTTTCTTTGAATGTAAATTTTGTGGAATTCGGAACATGTGATAAGATCTGGCTGATAAAACTGCAGTGAAAAATTATGATGTGTATTTAATTGCCTGGGAAAATACAGAAGTTAAACTGAAACTAAATGAACATTATAGGGAGTATAGCATGTAGTTATTTGCTGTTGGTCTATCTTAATTTGGAGATAGACCAAATATATATAAGCACTTAAGATAGACCTCATGAGAGCTAAAGTGTTACAAATCTATTCAGTTTTGAATAGGGAGAGAATCTTACAATAATGATTATATGACAATCACTACTGATCAGTGTTGTTACCCAAAGACTCTACACTGTCTTCTGAGCTACCATAGTAGCAGCTAAACCTCCCTCAAATCACACCCTACTGTCTTAAAGAAGAATGGTTTTGGTAATTTGGTCTTGGATGCACTGTATTTGATTAAAAGTTGTGATGGTCACAACTAGAAAGTTTTTGATCATAGACTTGGGACTAAACAACAATAACAATAACAATAACATTATCATTATTACTGTGATATCTGTTTTTTTCTCTGTGCTAATGTAGGTTAGATGGGTCTGCAATTTCTTAAATTCCAGTGCATCTTGATCCTATGTTACCTCACTTGTGAGAACCATGTGTATTCTTTATTGTGTATGTCCTTTCCCATCACTTCCTACATGGCCATTGCTAAGTGGGGGATGCACTGGGGGGCACTGTCCCCACTCTATTCAGTGGTGCACCCTCAGATTTTCAGTGATTCACTTATTTCAAAACTCCACTTCAGCATTATTACAAATTATTGCCCACTCAGAATATTCTGAAACACCCCAACATGCTAAAGTCTAGCAACAGGGCCTGATTTCATAGTACCACTTCTACCATCATTGTAGTAACTCATTCATTCATTGGCCCAAACATATATTTATATCCTTCTTAACTCTACTCAAACATGGAGTGTGTAATATATATTCTTCAAGTACATGATAAATTGTAGCAAGTATAATTTAGCAATTGTAGCAGAACTTTAATTCTAACTTCAAAGTCTTTTGCCCCCATCCTTGTATCAATAAAATGCATATCATCTAACTTCTACCATTTAAACTGGCCCTATCTGGCAAAAATATTCTACCTGTTTTATGTTTAAATTGGCCAGATCCAGTCTCTTGAACAAGCCTTATAATGTCATTCTAAGTCGTAAGATAATGCATGATTAACTGAAAACAATGTGAACAGATATAAGCATCACATTTGACAGAGTAATCCGAATTCTAAAGGGTTAATGTTTTGCATGCTAAGTCTGTGAGTTACCACCATTTATTTGATTAGTTATTCCTGAATTATGAGTTTTCTTCATTAGAATTTACTAGGGTTAAGAAACATTACTTCTAAAAAGAAGTATGTGTGTATTTGGGAATTAAAAAAAAGAAAAATCCTTGTAATGTAGCAAAGATTACATCTCGGAAGCAATGCAAAGTTATGGCAAAGTTGGCTTGGAAGAAGAGAGAAAAGTTCTTGCTTGTAGATTAGATAAAGATTGAAGAATTATTTTCTGTTACATTACTGCTGTTAGTATATAAACTTGCACAGCATTGAACATGTTTGTTGATCTAAATACCAAAGCCTTTGTAATTTTAAGAAGGATGTATGTAGACCTAGTTTATTAGATACTGAAGGGATGGACTGTCAACTGTTTAATATTTTGTTCTTGGTAAAAACAGAACACTAAACTAGAGAATATTATAGCTTTTTCTAATCTAGACCATTATGTTCCAAAACGTAACACTTTATTTATAGCATAATTTTTAGGGTTATTCCACATCTGCTGTTATCAGGTGTATTAGCATTAATCATGTCATTAACATCTGTGACTGTCTGCTGTTTGATAAGGAGACTAGGGCACTGATTGTGCGAAATCTGTTGAGATTAAGGAAAAATAAAGGTAGCATGATTTGTTGGGTATTACAAGTCCAATAAATCATGTTTCTGACATTGTTGGAAGACACTAGCTGAATACTGAAGTCATTATGTACCTCCATGTAGGAAAGGTGACTGTGGTAGTATGGCCACGTGATGGCTGGGTTAAGAAATGTGTGTTCATGGAAGGTCCTTCAGGCAGAGAAAGATAGAAGACATGAGATGAGGTGGTTAGTTGTTAAGATTTCAGGTCAGGCTTCTGTGAAGAGAGAACAAGTAGCAGTAACATCTATGGTAGACCTATCCAACTTTACCAGCATGAAGAATGAATGTTATTGATAATGTATATTTTTACTCTCCCAAGATTTGTTTTTAGTGTTTATGATCAATATTTGTATTTGTTTTTAAATTCTCTGTTATCAATGTCTTTTGATATTAAATTTCATATCTCTTTAAGAAAAGTTTACTTATGTCATTAAATGGTCTCAAAATGTCATAATCTACAGGTATGTTGAAGCATTACTGAAGATTTATCAAATAGTTTATCTTGGGGTAGACATCATACTAGAGCTCATCATTCTTCATGCTATACCTATGAGAAGTTGTACCATTGAGCTTAGTACTGTAAGCAGATAAAATACTTGTCAATTAAATAGTGTCAATGCTGATGATCTTGTTTAACTCCAGGTCAGTCCAGATCAAGCAGATCTATGACCAAAGATGTAGCCATAGTCATTGCATCATTTCATTTTAACTATGTAGAGGCTTCCTTATTCATGTGACTGTGCATTCCTTATAGACTGGGACAAATGATGGATATGAGTTGATAATTTCTCATCCATCCCATGCCAGCATAGAAAACAGATGTAAAATAACGATGATAAATTCTTTAACTGGTAGGTCAACACCTTCTAGATCCAGCCTACTCATCTGTCTTGGTATGTCTTTATAGAGAGATTAAAGTGAGACCTAGTTATCTCAATCTTCTTCTTGGGATGCTGCCATCTTTTTACAGCACTTTTATGTTTAGGAGATGATACCATATTGCTGTTAATATTTATCAATTCAGTCATCTATTAATTGACTCTTTCTTTCACTTCAGTAAGGCCTCGTATGGTTGAAAAAACCTTTTGTTTTTATTATCCAGAATATAAAGAATATATTGTAATTGTAAGTGTCGACTGTCCAAGAACCATATTTGATTTAATTAATTCTAGAATACATTTCTTGCTCATATTTTTATGAAAATATACTAAAGGATATATGTTCAGAACATTTTTCATCTTGATGTAGATAGACTTATCCAAAAGAAGGCCGTCTGACTGATTGACAAAAATTCACTCACCAACATTCTACAATACCTGGCTGACATATATGTGCTGATAGCTCTCTCTGCCCATTCTGTTGCTACTACATTGACTCCTGCTCCCCTGAGCTAGCTAGTTGTATACCATCTCTCAGTTCACTCATTTCATCTCCTTCCATGTCTTTCTCTCCTCTTTACACCACCCTTACTATGTCTCAAATCTGCTAAACCTTACACTCATTGTTTTCCAGATTTTCATTGTTTTTTGCAATTGTTAATCTAAAGGTGTTCAGGGTGGCTGGAAACCATGTTGATCTTATCAGTCTCAGAAGGCCGAAAAAAATTGTAGATGGTACCTTCTCTCCACCAGACTAAAATATGAAAGGAAATTTCCCCAAGTTCTTGCAACTCACAAGTAGTGTCTGAAAAAATACTTTTGCATTCACTATTCTGGACATTTCCCATTTAATCACACTGTTCTGTTAGAAGTAATGTAACTTGTACCTTAACACAGAAAATACTAAACTTACAAAAAGGCTGTGAAATGTCAAAGTTATTAGAGCACTGGATAGATTGTTTTGTAGTATTTATTCCAGCACTGTGAACTGTATTCAAATCACAGCTTTGCTTTTATCTTTTTGGGGTGGATAAAAAATAGATACCAACCCATTTGAATGGATAGGTTGGATCTTAGAGAGTCAGGCAAGATGCCTTGTATCTGTTCTGGCTTTGTGTTCTGTCAGCAATGCCTGCAAATGGCACTGGTGCTAAGCTGTATTAACCCGAATTGGTAGCTTTCCTTTGGATAAGCATTGGTGGTTTGGAGTGAAGAGACTTGCATACTTCTACAAAGCATCTTGCATAAGCCAGATCATGCTTGTGCTGATGCATGGTTGACATTGGCCAACAGGTGCCTTACTCGTGCTAATTTACATATTAGTCATAAATCAGCAGTTAGACACTATCATTGTGCTAAATATCATCATCATCATTCCTTAGCGGAATTTGAACTCAGAACATACAGACAGATAAAATGCTACTAAGTATTTTGCTCAGCACACTAATGATTCTGCCTGCTTGCTGCCTTACATTTTGGTCTGAATATTGGTTATTCTTGTTAATGTTATTTTCATTTTATTTTTTTTAATACTGAATTTTGGTTTGCATAACATAAGCAAAACTTTGAGAAAAGAAATGTGCTTGTTATTTTATAACAAACAGCATTTTGTGTATAGGGATATGGGATACTAGTTATATACTGTTGTCTGTTCACTTTAGTTAAGCTGCAGATAAATAAATAAATAGGTAAATAAAAAATAGATAATAATAATAATAATAATGATGATTCTTTCTACTATATGCAGAAGGCCTGAAATTGTTGGGGAGGGGACCAATTGATTACATCGATTCCAATGCTCAACTGGTACTTATTTTCTCAACCCCAAAAGGATGAAAGGCAAAGTTGACCTCGGTAGAATTTGAACTCAGAACTTAAAGCTGGAAGAAATGCTGCTAAGTTTGCTAACAATTCTGCCAGCTCACTGCCTTAACAATGGTGTTGATGATGATGATGATAATATGATAAATAAGATATAATAAAAACAAAAATACAAATATATATAAAAAATGAAAATAATAATCATAATCAATATAATCCCCTTTAAGCTACTTATTGGATTTTGAAATACCACTCTAATCTTGAATTATAATTGGCAAAATAGTTGCATTTATATCATGGTTGATTTTGTTTTGAAGTACATGAGGCACGTAAGTGTTTTATGTAGGTATGGATGAACAAATGGTTGAGGTAGGATTCTACTCCCTGTTTTAAATATCCTTTTTCTTTTTTTTTTTATATCAAATAGTCAATATGGAATTTTTGAATAGTTATAACTATTTACTCAAATATCATCTCAGAATTTTTGATGAATTAATTATCTGAGTTTTTGACCTTTCGGGTCTTAATACTTGTGTATATATTTGATGGACACTTGGCATTTTAGTTGCAAATTAAATGGTCATTTACTTTTATAACCTCGGATTCTTTCTTCTCATTTATTGGTGGGGAAATATATTACTAAGTTAGAAGTCTCCATTATTACATCCACCAAAGGCAGAACTGTTAGCATGCTTGACAAAATGCTTTGTGGCATTTCATCCATCTTTACATTCTGAGTTTTCCCAAGGTCAACTTTGCCTTTTTCCTTTTTGGGGTCAATGAAATGAGTACCAGTTGTGTACTGGGTTTGATCTAATTGACTAGCCTGCTCCCCTAAAATATTTCAGGCCTTGAGCCTATAGTAGGAAATATTATTACACCCAACACAACCAACTGGAATGGCTGGAATGTCTTTGGTCATAAGTCCAGTGTATTGTTTCATAAAAGGACTTTTGAGGAATAGCAAGATCTCATGAAAAATTTCTGGGGCTCCATGAAATAAGATGTTCTTTAACCCTTTACCATTTAGGTTACTCTTGTCAAGTGTAATACTTATTCTTTTATTCTTTTACTTGTTTTAGTCATTTGACTGTGGCCATGCTGGAGCACTACCTTAAGGGGTTTTAGTCAAAGAAATAGAACCCAGGACTTACTCTTTGTAACCCTAGTACTTATTCTATCGAACCCTTTTGCTGAACTGCTAAGTTACAGGGATGTAAACACGTCAACATCGGTTGTCAAGTGAAGGTGGTGTGGGGGTGGGGACAAACACAAACACAACTATATACATCTATATGATGTGCTTCTTTCAGTTTCCGCCTACCAAATCCACTCACAAGGCTTTGGTTGGCCTATAGTAGAAGACACTTCTTCAAGGTGCCATGCTGTGGTACTGAACCCAGAATCATGTAGTTGGGAAGCAAGCTTCTTACCACACAGCCATTATTTTGAATTAATCATGTATTATCTTATAGCTTCAAAATTTTGATGTTGTGACTGTTTATTTTTAGAATGACAATGTAGGATAAGTGTGAGAGACTGATCTGGACTGTTTGAACACAAAGCAGACAGAATATTTGGGCCAGATATGGCTGGTTTAAATACTGAAGAGTTAATGAAATCTAATAAGAATATACTTTATAAAATAAACACCATTTACCATTTTGAAAATAATAGATTATTATATACAAGGCTGGCCCTTCTGAATTACAGGTTCAACTCATTTTTTCCAGCTGAGTAGACTAGAGGAGTACCATGTAACAATGTACTGCTGGTTTTTGAACTCACGATTGTGAGCCGAATACCATAATCTCTAAGCCACATGCCAGCAGATACCAGCTGACAATTGTATAATCTCCTATTGTTACACAAACATACACAGATAATGACGTATGCACATACACACTCAAACACAGTCACATATTGTTACGTACATGCACACACACACACACACACACACACACACACACACACACACACACACAG
>JARUKP010000657.1:0-10896 GCA_029874955.1 Octopus insularis | reverse complement strand
TTTATTCTTAGACTGTCAATGTAGGTTAGGTGTGAGAGGCTAGATATGGCCAGTTTGAATGTAAATCATGTAGGATACTTGGGCCGGATATGGCCGGCTTAAACACCAAAGGGTTAAACTCTATGTAATGGACAACTGTAATTTTCTCATCGATATTGGAGTTGACTCCAGACTGGTATGAAATTAATTATCTATAAACTACACTTATCTTTAGAAAACGCTCAATTTGAAGATTATTTCCTTTTAAAATCATACCTGGTATAGATGATGAGCTAGATTTGAAATTTTCCATAGACTATGGATTTTTATCAGTTTTGAAAGCTATATCTGCTTCAGGTCCACAAAGAAGCAAATGATTCCATGCAAACTATCTCAACAATAGCACAATAGATGTTGTTGTACATCTCTAACACAATCTTGATAGAGCAGAACCAAGGCAAATATATAATCGACTGAGCGATTAGGAGTATCTCGAACAGCTAGGGGAATGGGTTCGACATTGAAATAAATTAGTTCTATGGTTACCATAATGGTATGGCTCTCAAATCAAGATCAAATGAATGAAAAAGGATTTGTAATTAGGCACAGTTAAGTTTACGTGATATTATGTAATAATTTAGTTTTGTTAGTTAACCAAAACATTGCATTACCCTTCAAAACAAAATCAACAAATGAACAAATCACATGCTGTAATTATCAGATAATCGGGAGGAGTAAATGTTTCTTGTCAACAGAAGCGGAAGAATAAAGCATTGGGGCGAATGAAAAGAAATAGGTAAGTTGAATGGAGCAGAATTTCTATCGCATCACGTTGCTATTCATTGATTGAAAAAAAAACAATCAATGTGTAGTATCATTGTTTTATAACAGTAGTGTTGCATACGTTTTGCATGATGTTTTTGCGTGACCCAACCCGACTGTTTACGTGACAAAGACTATTCAGCATGTGAATCTGATGAGTTGGAAACAGAAAAACAATTTGCTGAAGATAACCTTATTGAAATAAAGTCAAGTTTGCTTCTTCTTATTGACAATATAATAATGGTGCTGAAGACAGAATTTGAGGAATTAGTTTTGTCTGATCTCGATTTGGCTGAAACCTGATTAAGGTACATTCAGCTATAGTGAGGAGAAAAAAAAAACACCTCAAAGACTCTGTGGGCAGAAAAGAAATAACCGATATCTTCATCATCAAAGTAGAAATTGAGAACATTAAAAGAGTTTTTGTGATAGAGTATCCTAAAGTGTTGTAAGAGATGAACATTGTAGATGTAAAAGAGATTATGTCTTCAACAAGGCCAAAGAAACTAATATTTGTTGAAAGGAAACGCTTTCTGGCTTTAAAGCAGATGCCACCAGGTATTAGCCGTATTCAGTAGTTTGAAATGATTAATATTATTTTGGTTCCTCTATTAAAAATGATCGGAAGCTAAAAATTTATGATTCATTGTCGATAAGAAATGTCAAAAAAAAAAAAAAAATTCGAATGTAAGTCTGAGGCAATACCATATCATGGGAAATTGTCCTACATTTGGGAAGGTATGCTTTATCCGTAAGAAAATGAACCATTTTAAATTTCTCTGGTAGTTTTCTAGGAAGGAATTCAACTCACTGACGCCAACTCAACAATGTTGAAGTACAGTTGCAAGTAGACACTATAAGCGATTTCAAGATTATCTCAAGGAGCATCTAGACGAAAGTAGGGCCTTTTAATCAGGAATCTTGCAATACCAGGCTCAAACAGATTGACGATTTGGTTATTAAGTTGTTGGGAAAGTCTGAAACCATAATGAAGACGGAAACTAGAAAAGATTTAGTTCCTGTAATTGACTCTGATTGATATATTAAAAAAAAAAACAGCTTTATTTAAATGAATGTGTCGAGACGTAACAGTACGTCGCTTATTCATCATACATAATATGATTATAACGGGTACTGATTTGGCTTTATAGTTGAAATAAATTTTTAAAATGACACCAAACTTCCTAAACATATTTATATTCTTGTTGTAGTAAAATTAAAGAAAATGCTAAGAAATGACTTAATGGAAAGAGTTGAATCAGGAGGAACTGATCGTAAGCCATTAGAGTTCAAATTCAATTCCAGAAAAGAACTGCCTAGAGTAACATCTGCTAGAATATGGCAATAGTCAACCCAGTGAGTTGCTTTTATGTATGAAATTTTATATATTTAAAGCAATACAATTCCCTATTTTGATACTCTATCTTAAATTAAATGCGATGAACCAATAAAGTATGGCGAAATCACAATAGAAATTTCATTTATTTATTGGATGGAAGTAGTTTCACTGACAATAGATAAGTTACAGGCTAAAACAGTGAATGATGAATTTTTCTCTAAAATTGTTAATCGAATCAAAACGGACAGAGTAATTGTTCAGTAAGTGAAAAATCCTAGAAATTATTTAGACAAATTGTTCATGGTTGATAATGAAATTGTTTGCAATGAGAACGTGGCTGTTGTTTCTGCATTGTTCTGAGAAATTTTAATAAAAGATGTATATGATAACATCTATTATGAAGTTACGGCTAATAGAAATAGTCTGTAACTAGATGCATGGTAATTATGTCAAAAATTATATTCTAAACTGCCCTATCAGATTAAACCCATACTAAAAGTTATTCAGCATATTTGGGCAGATGAAGAAAGGCAATGGTTAACGTCTACATATGAATCGTGACTATGTTGGTTTTTTACTCATACTTGTTGATGCATTTTGTAGTTGACCAGGAGTTATCAAATTTAATGAGATGTCTGCTAAAACAGTGACCAATGTTTTGACAATCCTTTTTGCTAGGAAAAAAGATTTTCATATATTGGTTTCTGATAATACTACAAAGTTCTGTGATACGACATTATAAGAGTGACTTAAGACAAGATACAAATCTTTTAAAATGGCACCCTACAATCCGGTATTTTTTGGTCGAGTGATACAGACTGTTAAAATGGGAATTAAAGCTTTTTTTCAACATTTAGGATCCTTTACCGCAATGTTTCTCAACCATTTTTGGCGTATGGGCCCCTTTTGATTCCTATTTTACTCGCGTGGGCCTCAGTAGCCATTCGATGTTTTAAAAATCCTATCACATTTCTACAATTAAACATTACTAGAAACTGTATAAAAAGATTGTTAAAATATTTCATATATTGCAGAAGTGTAACCAATTTATTGCACATAAAATTTAACAACAAAATCTTACATGGATCAACGAGGGCCATATGGACTCCGGTTAAGAAACATTGCTATAGTAGCTATTTATCAATACATCTACTAAACTACTGATGGATTTCCATATTGGAAGGAAGTAAACACCTACAGCGTTGATGATAAAGCAGATAAGAACATCTTTAACGGGCTTGCTATTGATGCTCCTCTGTGGTTTCTTTCTAAACTCGGGATAATACCTGACAAAGCTCGATATCTAAAACAGAATGGAAGAAATTCGTCATTGGTGCTAACAAGATGAGAGAACAGACCTAGTGCGCAATGATCAAATAAGTAAAAAAAAAAAAAACCTGGGTATGAAGAAGAAATCTGAAACCTGAAGCAAGACCAAGTTCACATGATCAGAAGACGGGACTTGCAACAACCGATTGCAGAAAAATACCATCACCAAATGAAGTTAATGTTATGTCCAGTTCTTGGTAATTTTACATAAAGTAAAAAGGTGAACAGGGAAGTTCATCCTAAACTATATGTTTAAGAGATGCAGTATCGACGTTTTACAGCAGTAGTGTTGCATGCGTTTTGCATGACCCAAACCGATGGTTACGTAATGAAAATTATTTAAAATGACTTCCTATTTCAGTAAAATCAGTTGTGCTTCCTCTCATTGACGGCATAATACAATAAAATAGGTTTATGTTCAATAGAGCTGAATATTACCGTATTCGTAAAGATGCTTATTTAGTTCCAGTTTAGCTACAACTCTATTGTGTGATGTTAACGTCTTCAGTTCGTCATTACCAGTTCTAACACTAATGTCACAATAATAAGAAAGCCAATCAGATGTCATTTCTATAACAAGAGAAATGCTACAACATTAGTACCACTATGACATCAAAATTAGTCAGATATCGTTATGACATAATACAATGACATTAATGCCAACAACAGCTACTTGTTATGACAATAGTCCCGCTTAGATACTAGAGCTAACCAGATGCCGTCATTAATATAATAATATAAGAAAAACATTTTCAAGTGATGAATATAGGTTAATATTTTCCGATGAATATATTGCCGTATGTGCATGAATAAAGACTTTAACTACTATTTTCTTCTTTCAGGAAATCATTTTCATTTACCACGTCGCACTCTTTATGAGAAATAGAAGTCAACCACCGCTCATAAAGTAATTTAATCTGTAGTGTCATGGCATTTTTAATTGATACCAAACATGAAAAGTGTTAGTTTTCACCAGATGTAGTTACCACTAGAAGAAAGAAACAGCTAATGCCATATACTGGTGCTGTAAGCGTTAGCTGACTTATTATAGCTGATATAACAAATTTCAGCTTCAAACCAGAGTCACTCAGCTCTCTAGACCAGTGGTGCTCTAATTTTTCAAAAATTTTTACATGCCGGTTCCCTTACAGTTTTTTCGGTGATTTGCAGTCCCCTATAACATACAAGATAGTTAACTTCGAAAAAAAATGGCATGCATTCGTATACCGTATTTTCCGAACTATGAACTGCACTGCTCATAGACCTGCAACCCCAAAATTCAAAACCTAATCTACGCAACACCCCATTGGGATACAATAAATGCACATGAAAGTATGGGGAATCAGTTGATCAATTGGTTACAAAACAAATAAGAAACGAAAACAATCCGAAAATGTCACGCGCATCCTGTATTAACTGTGTAAGACCCAATTATGGCCATTTAACAGACAGAAACCGCGGCTCATACACCGAAAACTACGGTACATATACGTACATAACAATGGTTCTCGAGTTTTTGGCATCACCTTCCCCTTTTGCCATGTTTTGGGATGCTATTCCTCCCCATTGGCTAGTCATTCCTCATATTCATTATTCAAGAGGTGCATTTCATCCAATATAGCTATTATAATGCACGGAAAACCACAATCCTAGTAGAAACACCGTCTTCTACCCCTCTCCTGAAGGTTTGCCATCCCTTCTCCTGAATTCCTGATGCATAACATGACAACAATAGCAAAATTATATAAGAAATTATTTATTTACAAATACGGCCAATCTGTTATTTCATTTACAACAAAGTTCAGGGTAATGGATGTATCTGCTATGCAATAACCAGCTCTTTTATGCTCGGCTCTGTTTTGGAGAGGACAGCACTCATACTGGTGTGACATCTAGTCGATTTCGTGACTTCGTTTTGATGGCAAGGAGTGAAAAACGGGATCTCACACTCATAAATGGTTAGAAATGGCATCAGTACTCCAAGATCCATCTTTGCGACATCAGGATATGACCGTGCCATTTCAATCCAAAAGTCAGAACAGCACATTTCACGGAAAACTATTTTGCATCTTCATCATTGACCAAATCATTAACTGATTTTAAATTAAATTATCTTCAATAGGCAGATAGCTGACAGAGTACAAAGGGGATCCTGTTAAAGCGGCAGTATTTGTCAAAGTCATGAAGATCAGGAAAATAAAAAGATATTTCTCCGCCACATATTGATACGTATTGTTTCATGAATTCAACAATATTGTTATCGACTTGAAGCTCGTTTTCATCAATGAATATGTTCAGTTGAGAATACGATGCAAAGTTCTTTCTATCCAACTTTGAGTGCCAAAGTTCAAGCTTAATTTTGAGAGCAGTTAGTTTCATGAGAATGAAGCATGATTATATCTTTCCGTTGCAGTGAAAGATTGACGATATTCATTGACTCGAATATATAGTCACCAAAAATGCCAGGCATATCGAAAAATGAACATCGGAGAATTTGGTGTGCAAATCTGGCTTGGCATCTTGTAAGAAATTGTGGATTTCTTTTCGCAAAAGGAAGGCCTTCTTTATTGTTTTTCGTCTCAAAAGCCATCTCACTTGTGAGTGCAACAGAAGCGTTTTGAATTCACAATCACTTTCTTTACACAACTCGGCAAACAGACGGGAGTTGAGTGCGCTCGTTTTGATGAAGTTCACCGCTGTAATCACGTAATTCTGAACATTTTTTAACTCATCATGTATTGTTTTCACAATTAGTGCTTGTTGATCAATTGTGCAGTGTGTACCAATAGCAGCTGGAGATTTTTCTTTCACCAAAGTTTGAAAACCGGAACAACAACCAAGTATCGCCGGAGCGCCGTCGGTGCACATGCCAATGACAGACTCCCAGTTGATATCATGAACCTCAAAAGATTTGTCCACTTTGTTTGATATTTCCCTTGCGGTTGTTTTGGTGTTGAGGGTTTCGCAAAACAGGAATTTGTCTTCCAGTTGATTATTATGTACATAACGTAGATAGACGTAAAGGTGGGTTACGGTGGCAACATCCGTCGTTTCATCAAGCTGGATCGCGAAAAAGTTAAGAAGCAAATTGTGAATCTTTGAGACCACCTGCAACAAAATGTTATCAGACAGCTAACTGTATCGTTTGAGAAAGAGGCTTGCTTCAGCTTCTGAAGTTCAGAACTTCCCAACACATTCGATATAATATCTTTGCAGCAAGGCAATATCAGCTTTTCGTTGATATTGTGGGGCTTTTCGGCAATAGCTATTTTCCTTGGAACCTCATAGAATGCTTTCAAACCAGCCGTAATGTCCAGTGAAGACATCCCTGTGTTAAGTCTGGATTTCGCCAATCTGTCGGCTTCGCGTCTGAAGAAGTCGACATCTCTATTTATTGAACTGGGATCTCCGTCAAACTTTATTACAGTAAAATCAAATTTCAAATAAGATTGGTCATATCTTATTTTCTTTTACTTCTTTTTTGGTGGAGGAGGCATAGTAAAAAGAGATAAAATTCAGAAAACCAATTTAATATAACTACATTGTATATACTACGGGTGTGCATATATGCTTTATTGTAGTCAGCTTTTGGGTGTACTAATTAGTAATAAAGCCTACCTCTCACTGTTAGCTGTGGAAGAAAACCAAAGCATATGTGAACGTTGTTTTTTCGTAGATAAACCTCCGTGAATTGATAACCGTTGAGAAGACAGTTCTGTCGGAATACGTTGCCATGAAAACCAGCCATGCCTTACAAAGCCCAGCCAACATGCAGGATGAGAATGGATGTCTGGCAAAGGGCAAGGTCATGCAGGAACACGCACCGGTGAAGATAACGACGGTGAGACATGCAAACGTGTGGATTGCAGTAGTGGAGTGGTAAATCATGTGAGTGTAGAAAAGCGACAGTACATGCACGATCAACCATTATACCCGCATATTTTCCTTCAACCAATAACACTTGTTGTACAAATGTAATTAGGAAATGAGTGTGTAGGAGTAGCGTGGATTTTTGAAGTAAACGGCAAAAATTGGAGGTCTTGAAATTTTAAAACTTAACTCTCATGCCACTCGTTTTCACAATACTTCAGCATCCCTTTGCGTTCCTCCTAAAATCGCTTCGCGGACGCCAGTTTGAGAACCACTGATCTAGTTCTTCCTTATTTTATGACGTTAGAGCATTCTTTCGGATGAGATTTGGCTGTCGTTTCCAGCAGTTCGATTGTTACATGAACTGAATGAACTAGTTTGTTTTTTCGTCATGTAATGTTCTCGCTACAAAATATGTATTGTTTATATGAACTAAACTACAGTATTTCGTTTTGAGATTTGGTTTGCAAGATTTTTTATGTAAGTTAGTGTGTTGAAGCATATTCTGTTGTGTCAGGGGAGAGTCATTCTCTTTTAGAAAAATAATAAGTAAATGAGTGGAAATTTTACCGGTGTGTGTGTGTGTGTTAAATTATAAGGCACTAAAAGAGAATGACTCTCCCCAGACACAACAAAATATGCTTCAACACACGAACTCACATAAAGAATCTTGCAAATCAAATCCAAAAACGAAATTTACACGTATGTTTTATCATTTACTTGTTTCAGTCAATTGGCTGAGGCCATGCTGTAATACTAACTTGAAGGGGTTTATTGGAACAAATTCCCCCTGACACTTTTTTTCTGCGAGTTCTTCACTTTGTGGAATCAAATGCTGCCGAAGTCGGCTTTGATTTTAATTTGATTGGGGTAGTTTAAAACAAAGTGCTATTCTCGTATTGAGAGGAGTATGATCGCCTAATCTTGTCCTCCCAAAATCATGGTGCCGAAATTAGAAACAGCTAGATAAATAAATCTGTGGTGGAAATTCATATTCATATTGCATTCTGTTGCCCCAGTTATAAAAAACGATTTGCTTTTATTAAACAAATAATAACAATAAAAAAAAAAACAGCGTTGTGTTTAAAGACAGTTGTTGGTCCTTGCCTGTTAGAAGTCCTGGGACAAAACTGAATTTTTTGATAAATTATTTTACATCAGCATTTACTATGCCTTGTGAAGGTGTGTGCCTACGGGTTAGGATAATCGGTTTTTGATCATGAAGTTCGTGGGTTCCATTCGTACAAGAGGCAACGCAAGGATTTCATTATTTCTGCCTACTCGGTTGCAGTTGAACACCAGCTGGGTGCCGGTGCAGCTGTCTATCTGAATGTTTTGCAGGATGTTAGGTGGGAGAGCCGTCAAATTGACTAGAGTGTAGTGCTCCCGACTACATGGAAATCTAAATTAATTAACAAAAGTACAGTACATGGTACCAAGCTCTACTAGTCTACGACTGACAACTAGCAGTTCTTTTTTTCTGCTGTTTTGTCATGGTGTGTTGTCAGCCCAGTTAGATCATGAAAATTTCGATTATTTGAAGTCGCCACTGTTGAGTCGTGGTAAGGGAATTAGTTAGTCTAAATCCAGTACTACCCACAGAAACAAGATTAACCTACTTATCAAGACTTGTGTCCTCACAGCTACAAAATTGTCGTGGTATCTTGTCTGAGAGATCAAGAAGTGTTTGAGCATTTGGAGCCATAACTGTTGAGTCGTAATAAGGGAATCAGTTAACTTTAATCCAGCACTACCCACGGATACAGGAATAACCTAATTACCAAGAATTTGTGCCCTCTCTACCACATGATCTGTGCCCTCTCCACCACATGATTTTTGTGCCCTCTCCACCACATGATCTTTGTGCTCTCTCTACCACATGATCTTTGGTAGACTTAAGTGCATGCCCGTTTACGTAGGCCATTCATCCCATTCATACTCACATTTTCAAAAATAATTAATAAAATTAGGAAGAAAAGAGTAACCGACGATAAAAGCAAAATGAATTTGTTTCTGCTTCAATGCCCTCCTTCAGTTCAGTTAATATTTGTTAAGGATAGAGTGTAGATATTTCTTCGTTTGTTTACACCTTAGTATTTGTGCGGCAGTTTTATTGCTTTAATCATCGTTTTTTTCTTGGATTTCTTTTAGTTTATTACAAACAGCTTAAATACGACTCTCCACCTTGCGCTGTTCAATATCTCTCATCTGGAAAGTCATAAATAAATATATTAAATACAAATAAAAAAAAGAACAAAAATACAATAAATGTCACTTTGCTCGTGCTAAACTTTTTCTCATATTTCATACCATCTCATAACTTTCTCTTCTTCTCCACCCTCTGTGCCTGTCTGTCTGTCTTTCTGTCCATCTCTCTCTCTCTCTTTCTCTCTCTTTCTCTCCCTCTCTTTCTTTCTCTCTCTCACCCTCTCTTTCTCTCTCACTCTGTCTGGCTGTCTCTCTCTTTCTCTCTCTCTCATATATATATATATATATATATATATATATATATATATAATTTCCACAGCTCATGAGTTGAAACTAGATCAAATCAAATATATACAGCTGAAATTTACGGAAAAACAAAAGACGAAGGCAGGTGTATGAGCAAGCAGGTGCATTAGTTTAACGCTCGGGAAAATGAGAAAGTCTTTTACATTTCGAGTCTACGCTCTTCAACAGAAAGGAATAAGAGAAAATATAAACGGCGATAGAATAAAAAAAATTGTGGACTTAGCGATCAAGCATGTGTGTGTGTGTGTGTGTGCGTGTTTAATTGTTTCACTTATTGGTCTGTGTTCATGCTGGGACTCTGCCCTTGAAATTTTTAGTCGAACCCAGTATTTATGTATTTAAGACTAGTACATATTCTTTCGGTCTTTTTTGCCAAGCCGCTATGTTACGCAGAAGTAAACAACCTACCACCTGCTGTCAAGCAATAATAGGAGACAAACAGAAAAACAAAGACACATACTCATAGATACACGCACACATTTACACACACACACACACACACACACACACACACACACACACACACACACACAGACTCACACACACATACATACTTTGGGTTTCTTTCAGTTTCCGTCTACGAAATGCACTTACAAGACTTTGATTGGTTGGGGCAGTAGTACAAGACACTTGTCCAAAGTACTACGCCATGGGATTGAACCCAAGACCATACAGTTGGGAAGCATATTATTCGGAGATTTTAGAGGAGAGTTGTGAACACGTATTTCTGTCTTAATAGTTGTCACTAGCTTATCTATCGTAGCCAAGGGACTTATACACCCTTGTGGTCTGTCTGTCTGTCTAGCCGATAGGGTTATTAATCCCTCTGGTGCTTATCCTCGTTTGCGAGTTGTTATATCAAATGAAAATACAAAATGAACGCCTAAACAGGACCAACTTTTCTACCAGCGCTTTCGTTTATATTCCTATATGTGTATTCTGTCTCTGTGTGTGTCTCTCTCTTCCATACACACACACACACACACACACACACACACACGCATGTACACACACACACAAGTAGACATATAGATACACACACA
>JARUKP010000656.1:0-10898 GCA_029874955.1 Octopus insularis | reverse complement strand
TATACATACATACATACATATATATATATATATATATATATATATACACCCATGGACATGAACACACATATACATATATATGTATGGATTCACATGTATATATGGTATGTACATACATCCTGTCATATATATATGCATGTATGTATGTATGTGTACGTGTGCACATGCATCTTGACATTGTGTGATAGCTGTAAATGAACAGCACTATCAAACAAGCCATGCCATCTATTTTCAAACTTCCCTGGAAACATGTCTGGTTATGGCGAAATATTACTTCACTAGGAAACAAGTGAGTGTTGGTAGTAGAAAAACTTTCATGCATTGGAAATCTGATTCAATGAATTCTATTCAACCCATGCAAGCATCAAAATGTGGACATTAAAACAAGGATATATATGGTGCTGGTACCATGTAAAAAGTACTGTTGCTGATGCCATGTAAAAAGCACCAATAATACTCCTGTAAAGTGGTCAGTGTTAGGAAGGGCATCCAGCTGTAGAAACCAAACCAAAAACAAACTATGGAACCTGATGCAGCCCCCTTGGCCTTGCCAGCTTCTGTCAAGCCGTCCAACCCATGCCAGCATGGAAACATTAAATGATGATGATGATGATGATATATGGATGTATGTATATGTATAATGAATGCACTTGGATCAGTGGTTAGAGCAGTTTTTCTCAACCTTTTTACCCTTTAAAACAAATTACATGGTCTTCCATAAACGAACTTGCCCAGACTTGTACCTTGGAGGGGAACTTTCTAGATGTAATCCCATGGTCATTCATGACTAAAGGGGGTTTTATCCTTTTATGAATATGTATGTATATCTTTGTGTCTGTGAATGTATGTTTATTTATGTGTCAGCATGAATATTCAAATGTAGAGTAATTTTTAGCAAAAGCAAGAAGCCACAAATTTTAGATAGAGAAAGTAGATGTTAATATCAACTCCATATTGTTTTAAGGCATAGTTTTTCCTAGCAGTACATAAAGAAATATAACAAAATTCCAGAAGGCACCTTCTTTAAATACCAAATGATTCTGCAAATCCACCAGCCTTGAACAGACATGTATTATAGATATTAATTAAGAAAGTAACTGTGAAATAATTGTGTATGAATATGGTATATCTTTACCATTAATCTCAAGTTCAAACAATATTTATTTCATTGTGTTTCTGGCAGTACACATAACCATCAGAGATAGATACCAGATCTTTTGAGAAAAACTGAATTAATCATTGATGTATATGTCTGATCATAAAAAGATTTATTTCATCAGTATTGGAAATTAAATATTTATGTTATACTATTTTAGACACATGAATGTATATAGAGATACCAATTCCAGTGAGAGAATGGTATTAATATCTTTTCCCCCATAATTTATTTTTATTCTATTTAGTCACCTTCAAACTCACAACCCCACCCTACATTGATTTCCTTTCCTCGTATTTCCTGGTATGTTTCTAAATTTTCATTGAAAAGAAATAATTTTCCTCATAAATTTGTATATATTTTATCTTCTACCTTTTACTTGTTTCAGTCGTTAGACTTCATCCATACTGGAGCACTGCCTTGAATTTTTAGTCGAATGTCTTAAACTAAGGACTTAATTTTTTTTTAAGCTTGGTAATTATTTAATTGGTCTCTTTTGCTGAACAACTAAATTATCAAATAACTGCGTGGGTAGGGACAAACACAGACACAAAGACACACATAGATATACATATGACAGGCTTCTTTCAGTTTCCATCTGCCAAATCCACTCACAAGGCTTTGGTCAGCCTGAAGTTATAGAAGACACTTGCCCATGGTGCCATGCAATGTGACTGGGAGACAAGCTCCTTACCACACAGCCATGCCTGTGCCTAAACAAAATGAGGATTCCATCCCTAATATACAACTGATACTTATCATATTTACTCCTAATATCTAATCCCTAAATAGCAGGAAAAGGCTGCATGAATATATGTGCCAAATTGGCAAAAAACACAAAAACATTTTTCTTAAGGATAATTTTTATACTTATTTTCACTTTAAGTACAAAAACTATAATTGTTCATCTCTCACACAATAAAATTTACAATCTCATCATCAAAAAGTGCTGTAAAATATTCACTTTGCTTTGCATTCAGCATAGATTCATTTGAGATTCTTACATTGTGCTAATGTATTTCAATCGATGATGTTTGTTGTCCTCTAATGAAGCAACAATTGATGATGTCTGCCATTTAAGGGTTAATACTAAATATTTGATACATAAGCTCACAAAGTTAATATTTAAGCCCACAAAGGAATGCAGCTAAAGGATAGAAGGAATCTAGTCTGGTTCTACTATCTGGGGTGACCCTTCACACCCTTGCAGGTTTCAGGCACTACCATTTAAACTCATTCGCAATCCTTGTTTCTGTAAAATATCTGTTGCAGGTTTCTACCAGCAGCTGTTGAAATAAAGTTTCTTAAAAGTCAATTGTTCCCAACCCTTTCTATTCACCCCATGTCTAGGAAATTAACTTTCTTGCATCTACAAAAGTAATATAACATTTGAAGATGAAAAAGTCAATCTTTTAATAACTAGTTAATTTCCTTTAACTTAAACACTCCGTATTTTTAAGAATTACTTCATAATTTTATTCTAAAAGGTGATTTTTATAAATGATACATCCCCACTTTGTTACACAAGCCGGAAACCAGTCATTTTGTGCCCTACCAGAGGGTGCAGGCATACCATATTAGGATCCTTCATTCCATGTAGGACACTGCACAAACTATAGTCTTGCAAGTGTAACTGTTGAGGAAGATTTCATCTAATGAAATCTACAACTATGGATATCTGATAAGGTCATCCTTTGACCAAAATATGATTGCTTTACTTTAAAAGACTCAAATCTTGCACCTGGAAAGTGAGAAAAAATGTTTGCAACAACTCTTTAGTTGATTTCATTCTCAAATTTACAACTAAAAGTTGTAAGCTCATCTCTTCAAAACTATTGTTACTTCAACACTTCCACACAAACCTTTAGTTTAGCACAATTTTCCTTTAAAAATATAAGACCCCTTCAAAAATCTCTCAACTACATCACTTGTTTCTAATTTGTATGTTTCCTTCCAAAATCATCTTAAAATACTGAACTTCAGTCATGTTTATAATTTAACAAAATAATAATAAAAATCAATATATGAAAACCAAAATGTTCCTGTTATATTAACCATTCCCATTCATATTTCTCTCCAAACTTACCCATCTATTCCCAATTTCTTGATCATTCTTCAATGATTTCAAACAGAGTTTTAAAAATCTCAACTTCTACAGGTCCATTCATATTAACTTGGCCAATTCTCAAACTGAGAATATTTCTATCCCTGCTTATTTTAAGCTTATTCTTTGTTAGACTCATCTAACTCTAAAAATGCTGTCTTTAGAAAAGTTTAGTCTTTCTAAATAAATAGTTCTTCCACCCTAAAGTCAAATTATGACTGCTTATGTAGGTCAGAACATGGAATGTACAAAAGGTTGTAACTTTTATCTTGGTACAATACTCAACAAATTTTGCTTTGTTTTATGGTGAATATGTATGCTTTGAAGTAAGAGAAGGAGGAGAACAATGCTGATGAATATTTTAAACACTAAATAAATTAGTGATCTTTTATTTAGATGATTATAGCAAATATTTATTATCTGGCTGGCATTCACTCATTGTGAAATTGGTTTTTTTCTTCTATAATTCCAAAGCAAATCAGTGAGGGATTCTTTAACAGCTCATTAATCTTTTTAAAAAAATCATAAAATGTGTAAATATTATAAATGCTTTTTTAATATTTAAAAAGAAATATTATTAGTAAATATATGTAAATAGATTCATTTGTATTTCAAAAAAGCTCCATAATTTGGGGAATAAAGATTTAAATAAGCGTCATCTTCTCTTCAACTGGATTATAAATCTATTTTAAGCTTGCTGAATGTTGTCAACCAACTCTGCCACAATGTAGCTAATTACATTTGTGCAGTTATTCTTCCATTCTACAGTAAAAATAAAATAAACACAAAAAAAAAAAATGGAAAATAGGCTTCTTTTTTTCCTATTATATACTGTGGTTATGTATAGGATACATATTAAATGATATAATACTTTAAATGATTGCTTTTCAAATAGCAACCAATGGATATGACACCAAGTCGGGATATATGCAAATGACAGTTTTCATTTTAGAATAAAAGCAATGTTTAATCTTCTGTGTTTTCTTCTAATTGTTCTTCAGCCAAAGATAGTTTTTGCTCAATACCAAATCGACATCGACACTCTCCTCTATTGACAAAGATGGAACTATTTCCATTACATGTGAAACCTTTCTCCTCAGTGAAGACTTGAGCAACAGGAATCGTCATGGTTTTCATCTCAGATTGATCCTTCTTGTTTCGCAATGTGACATGTATTAAGCCTTGAAAGCTAGTTTCACTGGTAAATGAGCCAATGTATTCTTCTTCTCGAATCACAAGATTTGCAGAGGTTTTATAACCAGGTTGAACTGAAACCTTTTGATACAGAGAAGAAAGAAGTTGTTGAAACATTATGGTCAGTCATTGAATAAATTTGAAAGCAAAGGAATTTTTAATAGATAATCAGATTTAAAACCTTGTTAATGAATCCAATAAATGTATTTTTAGCTTTTGTTAATTTGAAGAAAAGAAATCTGATTGAACACTAAATACATAAAGAAAAGTTAGTTGCTTGTAAAATATTAGTAAGATGAAATGAAGATATACAAAAATTATGGAGATATATCAGGTTTTAATTTACTTGTTTTAGGTATTTTCATTATGCAACCTTACTATTTTACATTTCATTCTAATGCTCAATATTGCTATCATTTTGCCTCGGTCAGCTCTGACTGAGTAGTCATAAATAATTGGTTGAATCACTAGATGTGATGATCTTCAGACTGATTATTCTTGATATTTCAAGCTTCTTTGACTATACCCTTGCACTTTGATATATAATGTTTTTTTTTTTTTGTATGAAGTTTGTCATATAATATTCCAAACATATTTTCTACTACCCAAAATATTTTTGCATGCTAGTTGTTTAACCCCAGGAACAGACCTAAAAACAAAGGCATTACAGCCATAACCATCCTACCCTTCTCTCAAGCATTATATTATCCATGTGACCCACTCTTTTTAAGGTAACAAAGTGTAATTAGAGGGATATTTGGCTGTTGCATCTTGCAAGTCTAGCAACTGTGTAGAGATTTATTTGTTCATTCATTGTATGTCAAAAGATTCTAAGTGGTGACCATAGTAAAAATATGGTATGGTAACTAAAGCACAACAGTTGCTTTTCTTCTTCACTTATCCTCAGTTAAATGGACCACAGCATTGTGTTTGGAGCTAATGAGCTTATCAATGCTTTTTTTGTTTCCTTTTTTATGCTGTTTTTTATATGATTTATGTTAGACTGTTTTACAAAATAAGATGGTTAGTATTTACTTTTAGAATGATATAATAATGTTCTAGGATGCTGTAGATCTGTCCAAGCATTTTGGCATTACCGCACAAAGACTGAGCGGTTTGTTTTGTATTTCAATGTAATTTTTAGGGGTTCGTAGTGGAAAAGTTGGAAGTCTGGACAGGGCTGGCATATAACAAATCTAATATTCTTTTCTACTCTAGGCACAGAGCCCAAAATTTTGGGGGAGGGAGCCAGTTGATTAGATTGACTTCTGTATGTAACTGGCACTAAATTTATCGACCCCAAAAGAATGAAAGGCAAAGTCGACCTCAGCAGAATTTGAACTCAGAATGTAAAAACAGATGAAATACTGCTATGCATTTTGCCTGGCATACCAACGTTTCTGCCAGCTCACTGCCTTAAGAAGCATAATATACGATACATGTAACTGTTCTAAGTGACATGTATTTTTTTTCTTTTAACTGCCTTAACTATTTTTTTGATGTGTAATGAGAAACCTGTAGTGATGTAACTTATAGTGTTCTTTTTCTCTGTGTGTGTGTGTGTGTGTGTGTGTGTGTGTGTGTGTGTGTGTGTGTGATATTTATGTTGTTGAATGTAGTATTTAGCTGTATTTGGTGTTCTTTGGTATAGTTGATAAGAAGGGAAGAGATAGATTTGGTAGATGTTATTTTTAATCTTTCTAGCTGACACTGTTGGAAAATGGTTGGTTGAGAATGGTTGTGGTATCATCTGCATGCAAGGTGAATTTACATTTTAAAAAGGTCACTGAATTAGGTTTTTTTATCTATGTTAAAAGAAGTGCATAACAAGATCAGTTTTTGCAGTACATTGAGAAATTATTTTGTTATTCTATACAGAGTTAGTCTTAGTTCACTAATCTGTGGCTTGTGTTGTTTCTTTGAGTCAGGTTTGCTTTAATTGAGCAAAACCATTATAAAAAGCATTCCAAACTGGTTATTTTATCTAGGATTACACAATTCAATGAGTCATCTTTTAATAAGATAGACATGATTTAAAGAAATTTACATGGTGTATCCAGCAGGTTAAAAGCTGCTGGATACACCATGTAAATTTCTTGTTAGTTCATGTTTATTTAAATGATGGAAGTTTTGTTTATAAGTGGATAGTGAGGAATGGAGTAAAACACTGTTGATGCTGATGGTGCTCATAGGGCATTTTGATATTGTTGAAACTAGTATGTATTCTTTCTGAACTGCATCAAGATTCAGTAGAATGGCTTGAATCCTTATGTGATAATCCAGTCATTTTGTTTTGCAAACATTATCTTATTTAGAACTACAATACTTACTGCGCTCTTCTTTTCTTTAACTGATAGAATATGATTTGAGGGAAATTTGTACAGTTATATTTAGTTCCCTTGTTGGCTCATGGCATGAACAATTGAAGAATTCAATGAATGTAAATAATTCCTTCAGGTCCTAGTTGATTTACCTGTCTATTTAGGATTTTGTCATTCCCTAGAGCTTGACAAAAGCAATATAATCAGACCAAAGCAGTATAATCAGACTCATCACCCATCTATGAACATTCACAAGCATTTTAGAAATAGTTGTCTTCATCATCACAAACTCTCACATTTCTCTCACTACTTCATCATGTGGATTCAGATCACTACACTATTCACAAACATTCCACAAAAATACACATTATAGTTTCACCCACCTTCCATCTTCATCATTACCACTACACAGACACGCATATGTATAATAATAACAATCATTAAGACGCTCTTGTATTAGTTTCAATCACTGGACTACTGTCATGCTGAGGCACCAGTTTCAAGGATTTTAATCAACAGTTTTAATCCAATTTATTGACGTTTATTGATTGACAGTAATCATACATTTTACACAAAATACCATTTTTTTTGTTACCTAAAGAAATGCAATATACACCAGTTGTCATAAACCCAGATACAATGATAAGCACAGAAATATATACACACATACACATGTGCACATGCATGCACACATGCTCTCACATGACAGGGGTCCATATAGTTTTATTTACCAAAGCTTTAATCTGTCTGAGGCTATAATAGAAGGCACCAGCTTGAGCTTCCATGTAGAGAGATAAAACCAAGAGTCACATAGTTGCATAGTTACCACACAATTATGGCTGTAGAGAGCTAAGCCCTTAATCCTATCTACTTCTATTCACATATGTAGAGAATACTTAAGAAACAAATTTAAAAAACGGCACAAAGCATTGAGTCAATGAGGGAGCTTTAACATGGTTACTTGATCTGCTAGAAATAACAGTAAAATCTTTCTTAAATCATGAACCATCTTAAAGCAAAAGCACATTTGGTAGCCTTCAACACATGTAGAATATATGCAGTTTTATTAATTGGTTTACTGCAAAGATCCATTGTTTCACCATCTCTTTTTAGGCAATACTTTTGCCCTCATATACATACATTATCTTTTTCCATATTTTTAAGAGAATAGAATATCTCAAGATGTGTGTGGAGGAGTGATAGAAAGATGAGAGCTAGGGATTTCAAAATCTTAAGCTTACATCTTCCTGCCACTCCTACATATGCAGCTGTACTGCTTCTACAACAAGCATTAAGGCAACTGAATTCATAGTAACAAACCTACTGTAATACCAAATCTTCTATGTTTCCCTTTTACCAGCAACTCCAGAGACCACAAAACAGCTAAACATTATACTCAGTAACATAAGTACAACACACACACACATACACACACACACGTACATACATACAGAGTAATCAAAAATAATAAGGGTTATAGAAGAACATTTCTAAAATATTTACAGAGTGTGTAGAAGATATATAGTTTTGAAAGCAAAAACATAACACCAGCATACTTAGAAATTGGGAACCAACAAGAGAGTTTATACAAGGCCATTTGACCTGCTAGATATAGAAGGCAAATTCCCCACCATATTTTAAACAACTGACTTAAAGAAACACATTGGATAATGTGGATGATATAGCAATAGTAAAGATGGTCACAGGCTGGACGTCTTTGATCATAAATCTGCATGAGCAGAGCCAAGCTGTGGTTAAACAACAATAACTCAGAACATCCACAGGCAACATACTTGGCCAATACAAAGATACAGCAACATTAGTGTACAGACAGTACATTTTATTCATCATGGTTTGTACCAGTCCTGCTTGGACTTGACCAATCTCTCACAAAATATTTATAAGGAACTACAAAAAAGAGAAAAATGAAATTGCATCATCACAGGCTACATTAAGTAAATAATTACAGACCAACTGAAAACGAAACAGTAATATGAAAAACAAGGTGCCACCAAGACATAAAAAGAGTATAGCTTTTTACAACAAGCTACAATCCTGATTGCCCTTACCACTACATATACCATCACATTCACAGAAACATGCCTACAGACAGGCTCAGCTAGAGATCATCCACTTAGACCATAAAAACATAACCAAAAACAGATAAGAGCAATATTACTAGCATCGTAGAAGAGTCAGACCTATGAAATAGATGTCTTGCTAGACATGCTACCATGTCCCCATCATCTCACAAAACCATGAAATTGTGAAAATGACTCAGTAAATGATAATGAATCTGCTTAATGACACCAAGTGCATATTTAACTTCATATGTGTATGTGTGTTGTGTGCATATGTGTATGCTTGCATGTATGTCTTTTAAAGGGGTATCTGAAAGTATGCTCAAAATAATAGCATGGAATACTTTGGGCAAAAAAAAAAAAAAAAAAAAAACTAATGGGGGTTAAATATCAGAGGATAACTGTGTGACTCAAACCACATATCATTTGTATCCATAACAGATGTACTAACTATTTACACATTTTGTCTACCTGCAATTAGATTAGACATTTCCTTCTTACAAGTAAGAATGAAGTTCTGCTTACATTATGAAATATAGAAGCTTCCTGAAAATATGAAATAAATCATTTTATCAGTGGTTTTCAATATAACTACAAAGAATAGTATGTAATATATGAGATGGAAAATAAATGAAGACCACTTGTAGGACACAGTTTGTGTGATAAAAGTATATATATGTAAGTACACCCACTCACACACAAATATCAGATAAAAAATGGCAAGGCCAAAGCAATGTGAAATACAAAGTGAACTACTACAAAAGGAAAAACTGAACAACAGTTGAAGTTTTACATTATATTTTGATATTTCAGAGTTATAACCACTTCCTTAGGATATGTAGAAAAGTGGAAGGAAGAATGAGTTATTGCTCAGATGTATAGGAGAGGACAGCAGCATGAGTAGACTGATGCTCTAATAATACAGTCTGCTTCATGTAACTCATTCTGTTGTTCAGAGCTGGCCTTAGCTTGGTGTAAAAGATGGCTTCCTTGATTCAAAGATTGCCTGTATTACTTTCAGTGGCACAGACAGATATATGAAAGTCCTGTATTTGGTACTTCTATAGGTATCTATAGAATAAAGTTTCTAATGTAACAATGTTCACCTTAACTATTCCATGTATAAACATAAATATTTGCACGTGTGCATGTGTGAAAGTGTCATGTGTAAACAACTGTTTGTTGTCCTCTTCCCAATGTTTTTACCCATACCATTTTCCTATCTGCCAAGTATATTTTGGAGTTTTATAGCAAAACGACTTAGAGTTTATACCTTACAATAATGTTTATAGTATTGATTTCAAATTTTGGCACAAGGCCAGCAATTTCAAGATAGAGGATAAGTTGATTACATCGACCCCAGTACTCAACTGGTACTTATTTTATTGACCCTGGAAGGATGAAGGTAAAGTCAACTCTGGCGGTATTTGAGCCCAGAACATAATGCCACTAAGCATTTTTGCTCTGCATGTTAACATTTCTGCCAGTTCCACGCCTTGATAATAATAATAATAATAATAATAATCCTTTCCACTGAAGATACAAAGTCTGAAAATTGGAGGGAGGGGACTAGTCGATTACATCAACCCCAGTGTTTCACTGGTACTTAATTTATCAACCCTGAAAGGATGAAAGGTAAAGTCAACCTCAGCAGAACTTGAACTCAGAATGGAAGGACGAAATGCCACTTTGCATTTCTCTTAGCCCGCTAACAATTCTGCCAGTTTGCCACCTTAATAATAATAACAACAATAATAATAATTTCTAACTAGGCAATTGGTACAAGGTCAATAGATTTGTAAAGAAATGAAGGGAGTTGATTAAATTGCTCCCAGTGAGAGATGAAAGGCAAATCAATGCCAGCACCACCACCATGACCTCTCCACTGAATTTCAACCAAGATCATAAGAGATCTAAAGCAACTAGTATCAGGCCTTTATTGCTCTTGGCTAACCTATCCAATGTCAATTTAGTCTAGTACTGTTGATTATTTTGTGTTTTTTAAATCAATCTCACAGCAATTATTTTTAACAGAGGCACAT
>JARUKP010000655.1:0-10898 GCA_029874955.1 Octopus insularis | reverse complement strand
AGTGATATATAAATATATATAGATACCTTTTTGATAGTATTTCTGTGATATGGCGATCTTACAAATACATACAAAATAAAACACTACAAGATGTGTTTTTTAAAAATAGTGTTTCAATTTATAATTTGTGACATAATCTATTGCATAATTTAAACTTATGAGTAAATACAACCAAGGGCTTTGAAAATTTAATTTCCGGATACATCATATGGCTTGCAACAGATATACAATTGAAGTAAGTACCTTACTCTAAAAATCTGCATGTCCTGCTATTTCAGCTCTTAAATATTTCCAAACAGCAACATCGAAACAGAAAACAACAGCAACTTTATACTCGATTCAGTAACTTCAGTGCTTGAAACTCCTTTTTTGTCAACATATGCATTTCTTTAAGAAGCAGAAGACAATCACATACCTTTCAAACACACTTTAACTATAAAAGAAATTTCACTAACACAGGTTAGAAGTTTGATTAACGCTTGATACACCAGCATGGCCGAACTGTTGTGAATAAAAGAAGCAAGGCGTAAAAGATACCATTCACTCTTTTTCAAACAATGACTAAAATGTATTTGCAATGATATAAGAATAAACACTCCACTATGTGAATTATATGCAGTTTTTGAGTTCTGCTTTCCATAATTGAGCGAATATAGGATTCATGAAATGCCGTGTAATGTGTAATAATATGAGTTGTTTAAATGTTTGGATTTACACACACACACACACTCTATTTGTCTGTCTGTCTCTCTCTCTCACACACACGCGCGCGCACGCACGGATGCAAGCATGCATGCACACACTTACATATATACATATATACATGAATACATGCATACATATTCATATAAGAAAAATTTACGGGCAAGCTAATTCTTCTTAAGTAAGAGCTGCGAGCGGCAAAGAAACAATTTATTAATTAAAGCATCCACTAATTCGAAAACCCATTAATCACAAGTTCTCTTCAAACCCACTAGTGGTGTAATGAAAGACAATGCATCAAGATTATTTAAAGCCTGTCCCATGAATGATCTAGAGTTATTTTACAGAGGGATATGGAACATAAAGAGGCAACACACAAGTAGTTAAACAAGCTATGGACAGAGTACTGTGTACACATCTCTTCCACGGACTCTTTGACCCAATGCTGCCCAACGTATAAATGGAAAATCACTAGGAATAGACCTGCTAGCCGGTTATTGGTACAGAAACCTGATATTCTTCAGGCCAGCACTCGTTAACTTCGTCGAAAGTGCAAAGAAAACTGAGATTGACGTTCCAGACCGGTTGACATTGACACTTATTTCACCAATAGTTAAAAAGCAGGAGATGCATTTGGCCACAACCGGCAGGTCAGTAGCTTGTTTGAAAATAATATACAAATTAAGCTCAGGTTGCTTGAATGTATTTCTCCAAAATCACGCCGAAATACATGCCGACTGAAAAGTAGACATGAGGAAAGAAAGGAGTTTGAGGCATCTCCAAAATGGAACAGAGCAAACTTATCCCTATTCTCCGGATACAAGGTGTCAGAGGAACCGTAGAAATTTCTAAAACATATCAGGAAATCTCCATTTGTGGTATCTGGATAAACATATGCCTACACAAACTTATACATATGAAATGTATATGCATACACTCTCATAAACTCTAACGAAACGTACAAATTTGTAATATTTTCGTAACAAGCACACCTATAAGTGCAAGTTTATCCACACGCACACACATATACACAGTATGCACACATACATGAATACATCAACTGAAATTGATAAGCACAAACTCGAAGAGCTGTTTTGACTTAAACAAAAGAGCCTTGCCACATTGTTACTGAATGATCTCCCTTCTGCAAAGGAAAAAATGCTTGAAATAAATCTCAAAGAAACATACGTAATAACCTACATACATATGCTAATGTCAACGATAACGTAAATCTTTCTCTTTTAGTATGTTTACTAATATTACGTACTTTAAGGAACTTATAGTTCATATAAGAATCTGGAACGGGGAATACAACATCTACAGTGTATGTGAGTTAGATGCAGGAGTTAATCGGTTGATGTGAACGTTTCAATGATGGGTGAATGACTTTTTCATGTATTGAGATGTGATGCAAGAATAGTTTCCTAACGTGTGCTGTATACTTAATGTGTCCTTGGGTGGCGGAAGGCAAAAGTATTGTTATATTACCGTGGAAAGGTGGATCCAGAAGCGATGTTAAGATAAAAATGCACAACGGAAAAACTCGACTTTGTTCTTTATGTTCTGCGTGATGTACATGTACTTAGGGTTTATTCACGCTCTTCAATATATTAAGAATTATTGCAGAGACACTGGTGAGACTAATGCAGTTTAAGTTCAGCCTTGGAGATCAATTATAAATCAATGGCTCCTCGAGGTTGATTTCCTCGAGGTTGATTTCCTCGAGACTAAATTCCTCGAGGCTGATTTTCTAGAGATCTGTTATCAATAGACCATTATGGTATTGTGGAATCCATACTCTCAGACAGATTAGCAAATATTCAAATTCAATTCCTCGTAACTGTAATGATATTTTCTATATAAAATGTAATTATATATTGAAAATATTCCTTGATGCTCCAGCATGGCATGGCCGCAGTCAAATGGCTGAAACAAATAAAAGAATAACTTTAATGAGAATGTATCAAATAAGAAACCAAATTAAGGTATATAAATACGGAAAACACACTTCATGCCTAGAACTATTAGAGTATATGTAGGGTTTTGCATTCATATTGACTTCTGCAATAGTATAAGTATTGAAAATGAAACTGAAAGCTTCCAACCAGAGAAAACAGGTTGCAGTTTTAGTGAACATTAATATACTTTCTCTTCTACTTTCGACCACATTGCACAAATATAATCGTTTACTGAAGCAAAGACTTTAGAGAAAACGCATTATGTGACGCAGATGACCTTTCAGGTGGTATCATTGATACAGAAAAGAATTGACCTTCAATTGAAATTCAATCATGGGTTCTGTTCGTTATGATTTCAATTCTTCAGTATAGGGATTGACTGAAAAATATTAACAATAATTTCAGACACCTGCACAAGATCAAAATCTTTTTGAATAGAGTAACATCCGATTGTATCTAGTCCAGTGTTTAATTGGCACTTATACGACAACAAAAGGGTGAACTGATCCTGCTAGTATTTGATCGTAAGGAAGTGACATTTGTCCGACACCCAGACGATTCAACCAACCCACCTTTCTGACATGTCCTAATTTAAATTCTCATATTTACTTTCCACCAAATATTTTTCAAAGATCTTCGCAAGTAACTCCGTCTGTACAATTATAATAAAAATGGTATTATGTTACTGAATTTATATTATCAAAGAAAGGTTCAACTGACTTCTCAGCGCTATTAAATCCTACAAAAGCATTTATAGGCTACAGATTCTATTCTTTACTTTGAGAAATATTTAAGAATGTATCTGTAGTGTTTCACGGGAATTCTCTTGTTATCTTAGAATTACGTGAAAGGAAATAACAGGATTACGAACTGTTAGGATTCATGACATCGCACATTTATGATTCGAAAACATCCTCTTAAAATGTTGTTAGACAATAATTGTGTTCATATTTCGTTGCTTCAAAGATATCACGTGTTTTGTAGGGCGAATTTTCTTGATCGAAAGGCAGAACAAAAAAAAAATATATTACAAATGGACAATTCAAAGCTTTGATAATACATTTCCTGTGTTCATTGATGTTGGTAGAAGCTTGATTAGAATTGTCACATTATAGAGAGGATATGATTGCTGTGAACGTATCCTTGAAGATCAGACGTAGTAACGGCTGTTTAAAAATTGATTACTATTGACTTTGAAACCACAGCTACGTCATTCTTTGGTGTAGTAAGCCGGTTTTGTTGCAAGAGTAAAGGAGATAAGAGCAATTGCGTAGAATGTACTGTTTCATATGTTAATCAGCAGCGTGTCAAGTGTCATAGATCAGGAGGTAAATTCTTCAAAACTAGAGGTTTCACTACTATATCATTCCAAGAGGCCTAAGCTGAGCTGACCTTTACTTAAAACACTCTTCTAAAGCATGAATGGAATAGTACTTTATTCTCTTAAAATATTCAATATTTCAGCTTAGCTTTCGAAGCCTCTTCCTCCAAACTAATAATAATGTTTTCTATCCTGTCCTCTCACCAATTGATTTTATCATTATTTTTCAGGAAATACTGGAACTTTATTGAACATACAGGGATATCTTCTTCTCAACCACAGCATTCGTTCCTTATACTATTTTTAAATATAACTTTTAAAACTAATGATTTCTTCTTAATGAGCAATATTTTAAATTCCTCATTTCTATGCGTTTTTGCACGTGCTTTTTTATTATTTCAGAGCAGGTTTTCTCCACTACTTTTGACCAATTAAAGAGGCCACGAATTATCACAGACACGAAAACACAGAGAAGCAGTCATACGAGTGTACAAACACAACGACACGCAAGCACATGTGCACACACATGCGCGTGCATGTGAACGTACACACACGCACACACGCACACACACACACACACACACACACACACACACACACAGAACCTCTTTATTCCACTACACTTTCTTCTTTTAAGTATACGCATATCTACAGACGCATATACAAGCATGCATAAAAATAGATATGCGACCAATTCTCAGACTGACTCAGAGCCGTACTCACAGACGATGGAGCGAAAGGGGAAGTCACTAAGTCATTGAAAATGTCGAGAACATCGACGAAAGAGCATTTACTAACAAACAAACGATTGATTGTGTAACTAACGATTGACTGTTTAACGACTGGTTGTTTAAACTACCACATTAAACAAATGATTGATTAGTTAATTGTTTAGATATTTAACAAATTGACTAACAATAAAATAGTGGAACTGAACTTGTGCGTATGTTTATTATTATTGGTTTAATGACTCCAAAGAACGGCATATAAATGTGAAGATATATATATATATATATGTGTGTGTGCGTGTGCGTGTGTGTGTGTGTGTGTGTGTGTGTGTATGTGTGCATACATACATATACACATATATATACATACACACACACACACATACACATATATATTTGTAACACTAACATATACTTGCATTTGTAGCTATCTAATTATCGCACACTCACGCGCACACACGCACACACACACGCGCACACACGCGCACACACGCACATGCATACATGCACACTGGCCTGTGTGAGTGAGCAATTGTGTGTATGTGTATGTATTATAAACATACTCACACATGTATCGGTACTGTTTTCTTACCAAACCGAATGTTCGATGGATCTCACCTTGGATGCTATATGTCAGAATATTACGTTAGTTTGTGTTATTATTCACAGGATTTGAAGAAATAGCCAGAAGGATGTTGGTATCAGAAACCTAATAGGTAAAACGAAGTAGAAATATGAAGAGGAGTGTAAAATAGAGAGTGAGAACAACGTGAGAACGTGTAACATGTAGTCAGCAGAAACGAGAATAAGAATAGTTAAGAGAAAACTTATAATACTGTAGATGGAGCGGACTTGTTGAATCAAATGCTGAAAGCGAGAAATATTTTGATGAAAACAAATTGCTGAGGCTTAGAGAGATGGGTGAAGTCTGAGGGTCGGGTTAGCTAGCAGATTCAATAATGAGATACTTTGTTTCGTCTCAAAGATAAATAAAATATATACAGTAATTTCCGAACATGCAGTTACCTTCATCTATTGCTTTATAAAAGACATATGTTAACATATTGTTGAATATTTGTCAATGAATTTAAGGTGGCGAGCTGGCGGAAACGTTAGCACACCGTGCGAAATGCTTAGCGATATTTTAACTTCCGTTACGTTCTGAGTTCAAATTCCGCAGACGTTGACTGTTCTTTTCGTGGTCGCTGGAATATCTACTAGTTGAGTACTGGAATCGATCTAATTGACTGTCCCACTACCACTCAACAAAGCTTCGGGCCTTGTGGCTAGAGTAGAAAAGATTATTTGTGAATGAATTTAATAACCTCCTTCACTTTTAACTTGAGATGCACAATTCGGGGAGTAGGGTGAGAGATAATAACTCCAAGTTATAAGACTATATGATATATGTCTTTCCAATTTCGTTAGAGGTGACCAGCTGAGAAAATTTTAATTAGAAGTAGAAAAGAAATGAATATTTTTCAATGACTTTAATAATACATTTCAATGTTGACTTTAAACGTATTCTTCATGAAACAAATGTGATATGAAGTTAAGCATTTAGCAGACGATAACGTATTTATGTTTGCCAATAAATGATAAAAAAAAAAAGAATACCACGGATGTTTCTGAAAAATTTAGGTTGAAACACTCTTTAACTCAGATGTGTGTGTGTGTGTGTGTGTGTGTGTGTCTGTGTGTGTGTGTGTGTGTGTGTTTGTGTGTGTGTGTGTGTACGTGTGTGCGCGTGCGTGGGCATCTGACAGAGAGAAAGGTAGTAATATGAAACACAGAGAGAAAATGTAGGTAAAGACAGAGTGAGAATGAGATGCAAATAGGAATAATTTAGATAGACGGATAGATGGGTAAATAGACAGACATATAGATAGATATAGTGGGTGTTTATGTGTATGTTTGTGTGTGCGCGTGTGTATATGGGGAAGTCAACTTATGACTGAGCATAACCACTTCTTTCACTCAGTAAGTCCATGTTAATGATCCGAGAGTCTCAATATTTCCTGTACATGAAATTGTTTTTAGTGCATACAGTGTCACACAGCACTGAATCACTTTTTCAATGCAATCAGCTGCAACACTAGTGATTGAGACAACCTGAAATGTGCTGCAGTTCAGCCGTTTTAATTTTTATATGAGTTTACTTTCTCCTAGAAAGAAATTCAAACGAGCACTAAGAGTCCTTCACTACTATTGGTTCACATGCTAGTTAACTCACAGCTGGGACTCTAACGGGTTCTACAACTCCGGGTCAAAATAGACTTGAGAACAATATTTATTGAGAAGTGGTTTTTCAAAGCTATGGAACTTCCGTGATGGAATCGATACGCTGAGAGAAAATTTCACATGGTAAACAGTTAAAAATCTAGCAATGGAGCTACGAATTACTTTGAATAGAATAATAAGTATTGTCACAATGTTTCGCTATCTTATCACCTCAATCTGTAGCGACTCATCCTAAATAGAACTGAATAAAAACAGAGAATACAGAAAATGGAAAAAAGACTTCATACATAATTTAATACATAATACTCATTAATTTATTCTTACTTTGCTTTATTATTATTATATTGCTTAAGATAAGTTAAAAAGAAAACAAAACTAGTAATAGATTTATAATTTTGTATAAAGGAAACTAATACAATGAATGTGCGATTGAATTCTATTTTTGATTAATTTACATAAGACATTTTCACTTTGTGACCAGACACAGTTATAACATGGCTCTATAACGTTATTCTTATCTTAAATACAAGAGGAAACAAATAACATAAATGCAATATAAAATCTAAAGCGCTCATGTCTATATATTTAAAACCTGAAACTTAGATATATTTATATGAAATTATAGCAAATATAGAAACATCAATAGTTTAAATACAAAACAAATGAACTGAATGAAACAATGTTTCAATGGATGCCAGAGACTTAAGATTCGAATTATCTATATATATTCTATAGTTGCTTGTGTCTTTATTTATCTATTTATTGAGCTGCAAATAGTAGGTTGGAATTAATCGATAATAATTTTGAATTCTGCTCGAATATCATTCGCCCGTTTACGTCAATTCTTCTACACCATGTATATGGTGAATATATATTCATATTCAAGTCGCAGTAAATAATACTCACTATATTTGTGTACCGCAAGCAATATCAATTTCATGTAATAATTTGAAGAGTCCAGTTAAATATATTTTATAGGTCATGAACTTATTAAGCTGCTGGCATGATTTCATTGTATTCATTCTGCTACGACATCGCCAAAATGCCATAACATATAAAAGAATTCAATCCATTTAATATTCATAATGTACTATGTTATGCATTGCATTCAATTGGAGTTGAGGGACTTTCATTTTATTTTCTTAATTTCATTGCCCCCGCTGTCTTTAAACCTGCTGGTTTAGATAATAAATGGATATGCATTATAAACTTAAACGTGTAATAACATACTTTAGACTAGGAATAGCCCAAACTGCCGAAAATAGATTGCACAATAAAATTCAAATTAACTCCAGATTTATTAGGTTCAATAATAATAATAATATTATTATTATTGGAGGTCATGCACTGTTTATCTTGATATGAGATCACTATGTCACGCACATATGGTTGTGATGCATGTGCCTGGTGTACCCTTACCAGACGTGTAGTCATGATGAGTATACTGGGCTTCGTATATTTTACTCCAGTGTCACTTTGATGCCATGCACTGCTCTCTCATTCAAACATAATAATAGCAACAACACAAATAACATTAATAATAATTAGAGGGTGGATGGAATGTCTCTGAATATTGGTCGGTACTATAGTGGTGTATAAAACAAATTAAAATCAGCGTGTGAAATATCTGAAAGAAATACAGTAGATAAAATTGTAAAACGGATTGGCAACGGAAATGATAGTGATCCACCCTGCATGTTTGTCGTTGAGAAGCAGTTGTGTCCAGTTGACGAACTGTGAATTCTATCGTATAAACATTGAAGAAAAAGTGGGACAAAAATGAATGCATTACCCGGGGAGTGCTAATAGAGGAATCCAATCAGAGTTGAATATGGATGGCCAATAAAAGGGGTTAGTATAGGACGTCCACGAATGTTAGCAGCGAGAGATATTGAAAATCAAAGAGCAAAGATTGTGTGACCCAGCCAGAATAATACGAAAGAAATGTTGGTAAACAGGTTTATAACTGGAAATAATTCGGATAAAATTATACAAAGAGGAGGACAATGCAGAAGAACGTTGCATTGTTAATAGTGAAGAAGAGATGGACACCGATTCAGCTCCTCAAATGACAGAAGTCAAATGCATCAAATAAATGGAGGAACAGACAAAGCTACATGCACACCAATTAAGGAATATAGTCCAATATTCTGGAACAATATATTAAGGAAAGAGAAAACTCACATCGCTAACGTAGTCTGTCTACGCAACATGAAAGAGATCAATATAAATCCTCAGTAAGAACACATCAAGATAAGCAGGATGGAAGTTTAATGTGTAAGGTAAAGTATAAGCAATTGGAAGGTTGTAGTCCAAAAGGAGCTCAATAGTATAGGGTGAAGAAATTTGATGGGTACATGTAAGAACGTTACTTGAAAACCACACAGAAAGCTGATGAAATAATATAAATAAAATAAAAATTATAAATAAAAACAGAACTAGTACAAGAGGTATCAGGGAAATGTCCCTTTATCATGCTGTTACGTGGAATACTGGCGACCCCAACGGAACTTGAACTCAGAATGTGAAGACGAACGAAATGCCATTAAGAATTTCGCTCGGTGAGCTAACAATCCTGCCGTAAAAATAATGATGATGATATGATGGTTTATTTTATAAACCACAAATGGTTTACATTAAGCAAAATATTAAGGACAGCATAAGACAGAACATTGTATGTGTGTGTGTGTGTGCGTGCGTCTGTGTGGCAAAAGACGAGTATCTGGCTCCTTCATATAACCAGTGCTCCGGGTAAGGTGAACAGGTTAGCCTTAGATGGCAAGTAGCCTAGGAGAAGGAGCACTCAGAGTTCAAAATTAGGGAAGCAGGGGCCCTGGTGCCTTGGCGGTCTACCTTGATAGAGATGGTGTCTCGATAAAATTACTGGTTGGTAGTAACTTAAAAACACACCTCATTTGTGAGTGAAAATCCCAAGCAAGATAGATGACGATCACGGTGTGAACAGGAAAAGAAATAATGGTTAAGATGCCGCACACGGCAGTTGCCACACTATGCATCAGTGCGGGTCCTGTCGTGATCCACCTACTGATAACCATTCTATAAGACTTAAGTGGAGTAAACAAATAAATGTGATGTTTATGGAATATTACTACCGGAGTCCCCAAGTGGATGCGAATGGCGTACCTGTCAGAGGGTACAGAAAACGAATGTACAGTGAATGGAAGGCAATGTATCTGTTCGAAATAACTGAACAGAGATTACGTGCAATACGAAAGAATGAATGTTTAGCAGAATTGAAGCTAGAAAATATTAAAAGGATGCCGGATGAGGATGCGCTTGATACAAATGAAACTGATATAGTGGAAGAGTTGGACAACTGTTCGCAAGAAAGAATTGTGAAAGAGTTGAGATCATTAGCTACTCACGCAATCGATTAATAATAGACATAATTTTTCAGTCTATTAAGTACAAAAGGGACAGAATGTATGTGCTACTATCAGAATTCTAATCACTAGAGACAAAATCAAGTGACGAATATAGTCCATAATGTACTGAGACACATTGAAGAAAACAAAATCACACAAACAAAATATCTTACCAAAGCTGCTAGTAGGATTGTAGTGGAAAGAATGGCATTGAGAACTACTGAGAATAGAACAGTAACGGATAGAAAAGGAAATAAAAAAGCTGTGATGGAAATGGAGAAATTTTGAAGATGTAAACACTTGGAAAAGTGTAGTGTCAATACTTGTGAAGAAAGGAATTGGAGGATTTAAGAATGAATGGAAATTCGTAAAAGTTAGAAGGTTAGAAAGAAGTAAGGTGTAGATACGAAAGGCCTGAATGTTGAAATTGAAGAACTGAAGCAGCCCATACATGCCAAAACAAAAAAAAGCAAATCTAACTAGGTTTAAATAATGGATTAAATAACAACAAAACAAATTGTTTAGAACCCATCAAATGATAATAATAATAATAATGATAATA
>JARUKP010000654.1:0-10899 GCA_029874955.1 Octopus insularis | reverse complement strand
ATAGATAGATAGATAGATAGATAGATAGATAGATAGATAGATAGATAGATAGATAGATAGATAGTCAGACAGATAGAAAGATGGGTCGGTTAAAAAAAGAGAGAAGTGCTATTCATTTTCCTATCCACCACTTTCATTGTATTGAAATGACCTTTTTAAGTATTGTCAAGAAAATAAATAAATAAGTAAAAGTAAAGACTTGTTTACTACTTACATTTTTCCCCTATGAGGAAGTAGAAAAAACTTTTAATCAGGAAATACAAGAAATATATCTTTAAAAAATGGAAACGCTTCCTTGATTACTTCATTTTGGGGGGAAAATCGACTGAAGATCTAAATGTATTTAACAATATACTAAACACACCTTCACTCTTCCATCAAATTCACAACGGAACCCAGTTGCAATGAACTACCATTCCTGGATATCCACATAAAAATAAAAAACTGCACGGTCACAACAGACATTTAAAAAAAAATGATACACACCAATATTCAAATTTCTTCTCTTGCCATCCATCACACATCTAAAGAAACATCCCATACAGCATGGCTAGACGCTTCTGTGCTATAATAAGTGACCCTAAAACACGTGAAACCAGACTCCACGAACTATACAAAAATATCCATTAGGCTTAATTAATGAAGGAATTTAAAAGGCGATGGAAGTGAATATCACCCAACTACGGACACCAAAGGAAAAGGTTAATGAAAATATGATTCCGTTCGTTAACACATAGTCCTGGAACAACTAACATATTCCACGTCATAAAATCGAACTTGCCTATACTCCTTCAAAGCCACAAGATAAAATCTCTGATTGAAAAAACACCTTACGGAATAGGAGACGCCAACCAAAAAAACTTAAAAACACCTCACAAGGACAGAATTCAGATCAGAGACTAAACCAGAATTCATAGTAAAAGAATGTTGTGATAGGAGATGTGGAACTTGTAACAATACCAACAACTACAAATACATAGAAAGTGGTTCCCACATAAAGTTCAAGAGCGGATCTATTCTTAAAATAAATGCAGATATGAAGTGTAAAACACAAAATCTTATATATTGCATTTCCTGCCCAACCTGCAAAGAAAATTACATCGGCGAAACGAATAAGTCCCTCTGCCAACGTGCAGGAATTCACAGGCAATATATCCAGCAAGAAGAACTAAGAATGATTCCATTGAGTAAACATCTGGAAATATGCGGAGACGGAAAGTTCAAAATCTTTCGCTTTTACAAATGTACACGGGATGGTGCACAATGCCGAAAGGCAATGAAACTACACTTCATACTATTTTAGTATTACGCGTCAAAAGTGAGACAATAAAATCTCTCTATTGTAATGTCACATTTTCACTTTAATACGGGAACTATTAACTCCTACATTTTAGTGCTCCATTACCTCCATTTTTCAGGAGCAAAAATATCTTAACAGGTTCCATAAGACAGGAATTTTGGAATCTGCGCATAAAGATCAGTAGTATGTGATACATGTGTCATGATTAGAATATTTTAGGGTGTGTAACGAGGGAAAGAACCCTCAGCTGCAATTTTGATGAAATTCGTATCATAGATATACCAGTTCATTAGACAAAATATAACAGAAAAGTTTAATTCTTCAATAGCATGTAACACAAGCAACGCTGGGTATCTCTGCTAGTATATACATATATACATACACGTATAACATGCATATACAAAAGAAAACAAAGAATGGAACAAAAACATAACAAGCAACAACAAAAATCCGGACAGTAAAACGATACAAAAAGGACAGGAAAAAAACAAGGACGTATCATTCGGAGTTTACTATCCTCAGTCGAGTTCCAGGCTTCTGTCGGTTTCTGTCTTCCAAATTCACTCATAGGCTTTGGTTGGCTCGAGGCTATATAATGGAAGACATTTCTCCAAGGAACCATGCAGTGAGACTGAATCCGAAACCGTACGATTGGGAAGCCATGCTTCTTTATTTCATAAATTGGCTATGGAAGCCGTACATAGAGGGGACAAACAAGGATAGACAAACATAGAGGGTGAAAAAGTTGCTTATCATGAATGAAAAAGTTTCGAATGATAAAATATGTCCTGCTAAATTTTTCTTTTTAAATTTCAATTAAACTTGATGATCATTGAAATTTTGAAAAGTGTGACTGAAGGAAAGGCATCCAACCGCCAGGTTCGAACATTCACTTTTCCTTCTGGCCCTACTCATCTGGTTCCAGTCACTCGCAGCTAGTTCACTACTTATTTCCCTTCTTTTCGTGAACATATCCTCTGACAATATATCTTCTCCAGCCTGATCTTGCTATCGAGGTAGTAACTAAAGAAGTTAACTAACCGCTGGTCGGAGACAAAGTTAGCTGTGACTATACCTCTTACACGTGTCGTCCATATTGCTTCTTTCACTATGGCTACTACGCAGAAAAACATGCCTTTCTTTCCCTGTTAAGGAAAGGAGGCGGCACAATCTTGATAATAGACTCAGCCGACAGCTGTACTCTTCTCATAGTTGACAACAGTTGCTCGACTAAAGCTATCAGTCCCGATATTTCCGGACACTCCACGAAGGCGTGCACGACAGTTTCTATGACCCGCCCCCACTTCGAGTATGTTGGTGAGACGGTACTTCCGTGCCTTGACAACTTTTGCCGAACAAGCAAAGCTGAACTGTAGCACTGAAAAGCCAGGGATTTCTGGTGGTTATCCATATACCCCGGCCCGAAAGTTCTCCTGAACAGGTTGATCAACTGATTTCCTTCGAAGCCCAGGGTCTCCCCTAGAACAGCGTCTGATATAAATTCCATTAACTCGCTATAGAAATCCGCAGAGGAACTACTGTTGCCTGTAATATCCGCCAGAGAAAGCAGTTGGGATGCCGCAGGCACTCTAACTACTATTCCCCCCTGATTAGGTCTTCGTTTCATCCACAGGCCAATATCCGTTAAGGACGTCAACTGTGGAAGATAGAAACTTACGTATGGTAAACACAACTGTTCCACATCCAGGTTAAGCCAAAGGTACCTCAACCTTAACATGAATTTTGCATCTACAGCCAAAGCATACCTAACCATCCATTAGCAGTTTTTGGCAGCAGACAGAGCGCTTCACAAGTGACTTTCCCCACTTCCAATACAAGCGAGAAAGGATTCTTTCCAACATGTTCAGCCACGAATAGGTGCAAGGCACAACGACCAAGCAATAGGTGACGACAGATGTTATGAATATCTACAGCACCTCCGCGCTCACGACTAATGATAACGCCCACCCAAACAAGGTCTGGGTTAGGGCAGTCACCTTGCACGTGACTTCACTCCATTTCATCTCTCTCTGGTAGTCTGCACAGAACAAGACTCCTAGTAACTTTACGGCACCTTCAGTCCAATGTCCCACGATGTTATTGGACTACATCGACTTTCCCCTACAGGTGCCGAGTTGCAAGCCGACCGACTTCTCCTGGTTAACCTTTGCTCCTGCCACCATCTCGTATCCTTTGATGGGGTTTTCCACGTAAGGAAGCTGCTCTTCTTCGAACACGATGATGGAGTTGTCATCCGCACACGCAGTAGCTCCTCTTCCACATCACAGATCATGCGGCACGCCCCTTAATACCTCCAACTTCAGCAGCAATGGCTCAAGAGCCAATACATACAGAACCGGTTACAGGTGATATCCCTGGCGTACGCAGCGTTCATTCTTGAATGGATTTGATAAAAAACTGTTCATTCGGATGATAGACTTGATGTCGTTGTGCAATACAACCGCGGAGAGTCAGGCCCAACCCGAATTGCCCGAAGACCGCTGCCAGGTACTGATAGTGGACCCTATAAAATACTTTAGATTGGTCTAAATGTACCAGTGCCCCATCTTTGCCAGAAATGTTTCCAGCACTTTCTAAGGAGTAGCGTATAAGATGGAGATTGACCGGGATAGCGCAAGTTTGAGCCTCTCCGACAAGTCTGTCCACGACACGCGCCAACATTTTTGCCAACACCTTAGCCAAAATCTTTATCTCTCTATTTAGCAGAGTTATGGGCCGAAAATTACTTATGATATCCCCCTTGCTCGTGTACTTTCTGATCAACGTCACCACCCCCGGCTCACAGAAACTGGGAATTCTCCTATTCTTCTGCCAGTTGGCGTAGACGCTGGCCAGCAGGTGCCTGAAAAAGTCTGGCATTCTTTTGTAAAACTCATAGGTCAGACAATCAAGACCGAAGGATGTGTCCCCGGATCACTCGGATAGCAACTCGATCAACTCCGCAACTGTGATCGGCTCGTCACATCACTCAGCCACTCGTGCCGAGAGACGCGAGCCACCAGCTAGGAAGTCCCGTTGGGCTTCACCATAATCTAGCGTTCCGCTACTTCCGAATAACTCAGCGAAGTGCTTGTAAAGTGCCTCACACATCTCATCCATTCCTTTGACTAAACGTTCATTTTCTTCTATCAAAGACCTGATTGTAGCATCGTTGTCACGCTGGGTCTCTACCATACGGGCTCACACGGTAACATTACTTCCCTCGCGGCACTATGCACGTACTTTACCCGAACCATGCATCCCACATGTTTGGTTTGATGTGATGGTCCAAGGCCGTTCTCGCTGTCAAAATCTGGGATGTAGACCCCAATCTCAACGCCCCTTCTAAAGCCTTAAGTAGGTTCCTTTTTCTCCTAGTCTTATCTAAACTTAGATCACGGTTAAATATAATAGACTAAAATGTATGGATCTTTTTAAGACAGCCATCGCCGGTTATTCACCACGATGCCGGTTAATGCCCTTGTCACTAACTCCTTAATCAAGTTACTGTATGCCTCACAAGCCAAAATAGACTTACTTAGCTTCCAGTAACTGGATCACTGTCTATTGGCAACATAGAATGGTCAGTGTAGGTGATTTGAACAAACTTTGGGCAGCTGAAGCTAGACTTATCTCTAATCATTATAATTATCCTGTCTAAGTAAGCCTTGAGTTTCTCGTCGCTATTCATCCAGGTCCGCACTGGGAGGCTTGGGTGCTCAAGTGAGTAATGATTTGCAAGCTGAAAACGCTTAAGCAGATTGATGAAGTGTGAGTTATCACCCCAACCAGTCGAGCCACATCTATCAAGACGTGCGCCCAGGAGAGCATTGTAGTCTCCTAACACAGCTAATGTCTTGGACGTCACGAAAATGTTCTCTAGGCGCCGAGAGAAATCTGTTTGCTGCCTTCTTACACAAGGCACGTAAATATCGATCAACATGAAGATCTTGTTGCCGTATGTCACTTCAAGGTCGACCAGCCCACCTTCAGGGTTCACAAAGACTGTACTTGGCTACAGAGCCAAGCTTTTCGGACCAGGACTACTACACCCCGCGACCTCCGGCCTGGCTAGGAGACATAATTTTCTCATAGCCATTCAAGAAATCTGAGAAAGTTAGTAGCCTATCCAGCTTGGTCTCTGTAGCAACCATCAAATGTATATCATGTGATCTGAGGTCGTCGAGGAAGCATGCTTGCTTCCACTTAGAACTCAGACTACGCACATTTAAAGAACTAAATTTTAGAGTTGACATTTTAAGAAAAAGTAAAGGTCTTACTTACTTTTCATAGGCAATGTGGGGACCGGCCTCACGTCTCACGAGGGAGGCCCTCTTTCTCCTCTTTCCTGAGGTATTTTGGAACGTCCTTTAACCTAGAGATAGCTTCTGGATGCTTCTCCTTCAGCCGTTTAAATAATATTTCGCCTATCCAAGCACATAGTCTAGGATAGTCCTTGTGCCTCAGATATAATACTGTAGTGTGGTGTGACGCTATCACTTCATTTGTGTATTTGTCTTTTGAGTCGAACTCAACCAAAATTCATCTTTCACCTTCTTTTTCCGGGAGCGTTGGCATTTTTTTTCATGTTTGAGTTCTTGTATTATCTGGTTTTGTGGGAGATTTAGACGGGATTGTATCAACGTTTTTTGGTCGGGCCTTGAACAATAGTGCACTCCCCCTCGACCACCTCCATGGTGTCATCTGCACATTTACTGTCAGGTGCCGTCGACGTTGAGCGGGGGGGTATTTTTGTTGTTGTTGAGAATGCTGTGTGCGTGGGTTGGGTCTTTCGGAATACTTATTTGGGGACTTGTGTGGGCGCCAGTGTTTGGGGAGTGTTTGTCTTTGCTATGTAGAGGCTGGTAAGTGTGTGTGTGCGTGTGTGTGGGAGTAGTTTTTTTGGCTTGTGAGGACTCAGGTGTATGTTTATTCACAGACGTTTGGGCATTTACCTCATCTTCTTTTCTCCCCGCGTCACAGTCAGCCCACGAGCACTCTGCCGGAAATCCTTTCTAGGTCCTCTGGTGCCGCATGAATGATGGCTGCGACGTTCTGCCCGAGCGAATTTTGGGGAGCAATGCTTGCTACTTGGAGGGTATTAATTTTATCTTCTCTGTTAAATAACAAAGCGGCCTTCACCAACGCAGCAACAACCTCCGGGGGTACCTCTATCACCCCATATAGGTTGGCAGAGGCACCACTTCTTTCGTCTTCAACGAGCTGACAGTGCAGGCGGGCCATCTCTGTTGTTCTGAAACTGGCTTCTATTGTGCCAAATCTCCTTCCTCTTGTTATATAGCTAATATCTTTCTATATTGGTGCCAGGCATTTTTCGATTTTATTCTGTTCCCTATTTTTCATTCTTTTTTTCTTCTGGGCAGAACGTTTTGAAAATGATTGCTTTCTTAATAATCTTTTCTGATGTGTTAGTGGGAAGTGATATTTTTACCTCCCACTCCCTTTCTGTCATTCTTTGAAACATTTCCTGGAGTTCCCCCAATGGGATCTCCAGACATTCCATTTGCACAGAGGTGACTGCCACAAAGACTTTGGTGACTTGTTTTGGAGGCTGGTTAGTCTCCAACGTATCATTGTCTTCGAGAGAGCATTTTTCTCTTATTATCTGCACCGACATTTCTGTCGAGACAAATCAGAACGCACATGAAAAACAAACACAGTTCCAAGATATTTCTTTGGCAATCAATAAGTTCAAATCCCACCCCTGTCAAGACGCTGCTCAATGAAGCCCAAGACTCCATTTTTTTACAAAAGAAAATTTATAGCCTTCTTCTCCTTTTTTCTGTTCAAAAAGATTGCTTCTCAAGAGGAAAAACAGATCAATTCCCATCTTTGTTTGGAGGTGGGGCGCAGTTCAACAATGCTTACAAAGTCTAAATTATAAAAATGCACTTCGTTAAAGAATCCAGTCGAATAAAGAAATGCCAAATGGCTACAGAAATTACTCTATTCCCAGGAATGCCAGGAAATAAATTAGTCCAACACAGCCTGAAAACAGGGAACAGTTCAAAATAACAATTTTCAACAATAGTTTTCAACAACAGTTTAGAATAAATAACAGTTGCAACAAGAAAAACCATAACTCCCAGAGTGCAAAAACACACGACGTAAGTCTTCAAACCGAAAGCAGGCTTCTTTATTTTATGAAATTGTCTATGAAAGCCGATCACAGTGGGGACAGTAGAAGGTGGGGAGAAAAAAGGTAACGAATGGAAAGGATGAATTAGATATAATGCAAAATGAAATGAAGTCGTATGCACCCCACCTCCGAGCGACTTCATTGAACCTGTTAGCACAAACGTTTTTTAAAACTAGTTTATAATGCTAAATACCACCATTCCGAAGAATGTTTACATTATGTTTTATTTTAAATATCATGAAAACATACTTGTTTGGGCATTGAACTGGTGTCCAAGTTCTTTACCCATCATTGGTAGTCATAGTTTTCCACATAGCCCTTCAATTCCGACATACATCTTCGGTCTGCTACTATACAATGAAAGTACTCGGGCACCCTCTTCATTCCTGATACATCCACTTTCATAGCACATAGAGTGCTTTATTTTCTCCACTGTTCAATAATATAACATGTATTTTCAAGTGCGAGGGTGGGGAACATTGGCCCTCGTGTGTACTTGTGTTTGTCTTCATATCAAGTGGGGCATGGATCGGGCAGGTGTCTGAAGGGTGTGGTTGGGGTAAAATGGGTGTGGGTAGGAGTGAGCTGGGTGTTAGAGGGGTGGTCGTCATTTACAACTTGTGCCTTTTTTCTCTTTTCCCCAGCTGTTTCCTATTCATTGTTCACCTCTACTTCCTCGACGCTGGTACTAGACTTTGTAGTGCCGTTCCACTCAACTTCTCGTACTTTTTCTCAGCCTCTACTCGCAGTGGAACACCAACTACTTTTTCACTCTCTTGCCTTTCCTTAGCCTTCACAGGTGGTGAGGACAATCCGATGTAATGTTGCCTTGCAGGTCACATTTATGGTATCGGGGAATCCTTCCATTATGACTTTCAGTGTCACGTAATGGTCTCCACCATACTTTCAATATCTTCCGGGGCTACCTCTACTACCAAGTCCAGGCTTTGCCCGTGCCAGTTCCTCTGGGTTGTACTGGAAGCTTGGAGGCCAACCATCATCTCCTCCATGCCTAGCCGTATTGTAGCTACCAGCCAAGCCACACGAACTTCTGGGGGGGTATATCTTCCACCCTGTCCCCTGGGAGCACGTCTCCCAATGTATACAGATGGTTTTTAACGGTGTTGTGAGTGTAGTCTGGGAGTAGCTACCTCCCGAAACCGCAACTCCATTCTAACAAATATTCTTCCACTGGCAAGATAAGAAACCCCCTGCCAGATTGGTTTGTGTGCCTTTTCTATTTGAGCCGTCAACATGACTTCAATGTTCCTGGTTGTTATCGAGTACATCTTGTAAATTATTGTTTTCTCAACTTTTCCTTTTAAAACTGCTTTAGTGGAGAACACCTTCACTTCGTTTCTCTCTTTCTAAATCATTTCCTTGAATATACTAAATTTCTCCAGCCTCACGTCCTCGCCTTTTTTTATTTCGTCGCTTCTGCATAGTTCTTTGTCTCCATTACGTTAAGTTTTCTTCAAACTTCTAACAAACTCTTCCTCAGATGACATAACATCCATTAGACAAGAGGGAAAACGTCACACCGCTAAGACAGCAAAAAAAAAAAACCCAAAAAAACATGCGTGTTACAAACAAAGACAGCAGTTCGACTAACAAACGATAAACGGGAAGAAAGCTGCTTTATTTTATGAAATTGACCGTGAAGACCGTACAGAAGGGGCAGTACAAGGCGGGGACAAACAATGAAAACGAATGGAAAGGGTGAATTTAAATTTAATTAGAGATAAAATGAAGCCGTTCGGCCTACTTCTGGGTGACCTCATTGTGCCTGTTAATACAACATTATTTTCGTTTAAAAAAAAAAAAACATTCATTTATTCTTTGGAAAATGTCTATGTCAAGTTCCTTTAAAATGTATGCATAACTTATCCTTTTTGGTATTTTGCTGGTGTCCATTGTTGTCACTTACCAATCGAAGTCGATTTCATCCTTGTAATTCGTTAATCTCGAGAGGTATTCCAGATCCACTACTGCACAGCAAGCGTCCTCGGGCAAACTCCTACTCTTGTTACGTCCACTTCCATTGCTTTGTCCCATATCTTTATCACGTTGCAAAGTCTTCCTTTTCCTGTTATATAATATTACGAATTTATCCAAGGACTGGGGTGGGGAAATTGAGATTCCTGTGTGTTTGCGCTTGTGTTTATGTCACACAGAGCATTGGAAAGGTTGGTGTCTGTAGGGAGTGTTTCGGGTAGAGTGGATGTGGGCGGTAGCCGGGTGGGTGTTGGTTGGGGTTGTCATTTACAGCATGTGTCCTCTTTCTCCTCTTCCTTCTCTTTTTCCCCCCGTTTCCCAGTTGGTTTTCGCTTCCTCATCCTCGACGCTCCTACTTTTCTTCGTATGAAGTACCGTTTCACTCTCCTTCTCACGCTTCACTTCAGCTTCCACGGGCTGGATTGTCAAGCGCTTTCTCGGAATCTTGCCTTTCCGAGTTAAGGTGTACTACCATGTCCAGACTTTGCCCTTGCCAGTTCCTGTGGTGTGTTCTGGTGGCTTGAAGGACCACCAACTTCTCCTCCTACCAGCCAGGCTACATCCACTTCTGGGGATATATCTTATATCCTAATCCTGGAAGCACTTCTCCCAAGGTATACTGGTAGAAATACCACTTCTTCGGTTTTTAATGGTATTGCTGAGTGCAGCCTTGCAGTAACTACCTCCCGAAACTGCACCTCCACTGTCCCAAATTTTCTTCCTCTTTCAAGGTAGGAAACCCACTGTCAGATTAGTTTAAATGCCTTTTCTATTTGAGCCGACGACACGACTTCAATCTTCCTGATTGGAATCGAGTACGTTCTGTAAATTATTGCTTTCTCATTTTTTCTGATAAAACTTTTTTGGCGCGGGGCATACCTTCACTTCCATTCCCTTCCTTTTGATCATTCCCTTGAATGTACTCAATTTCTCCAGTCTCACGTCGTCGCTTCTTTTTTTCGTCGCCTCTGCATAATTCTTTGTCTCCATTACTTCGTCGATTTTCATCAAACGCTTTACCCTTTCTTCCTCAGACGACACTGAGTCTGAAGAATGATAATTCAAATCTTCACAACCCATCACCAGACGCTCTTCCATTAAACAAGAGGGAAAACATCGCTGCAAGACAGCAAAAAAAAAACAAAAAAAAAACAAAACAAAATAACACGTATGTTAGAAACAAAGACAATGGTTTGACTAGCAAACGCTAGCAAGCTTCTTTATTTCATTAAAATTCGCCATTGGAGGCGTTACAGAGAGGGGACAAACAAGAACAGACAAACGTAAGGGGTAAGAAGCTTAAACGTTTTTTTTTTTTAATTTTACGAATTACGAATAGATTGAAAATTGTTTTAAAAATTAATTTAAAAATTTTACACAAGAACTCATTGCGCTTTGCAATGAGGTAGCTAAAAGGAAGGCAACCGACCATCCTAGTAGAACC
>JARUKP010000653.1:0-10902 GCA_029874955.1 Octopus insularis | reverse complement strand
CAACCGATGCTGGTGTGTTTACGTCCCCGTAGCTTAGCGGTTCGGCAAAAGAGACCGATAGAATAAGTACTAGGCTTCTAAAGATTTGCTCGACTAAAGGCGCTGCTTCAGCATGTCCGCAGTCATATGACTGAAACAAATAAAAGAGTAATAAGTAAAAGAGTTTATATTAGATACATGCATATGTAAATTCACGACATGCATACAATGCTTTTGGGTTGACATGAACCTTTGGCAAAGAGAACAAAGAGGCGTAAGAGCGAAAGAAACGTAAGTACCAGGAGTTCGAGGCGGACTTCCGCAAGAATGAGTGAGGACCTAAGTTTTTTTGCCAGTTGCAGCTAGCAACTGAGGCTTATTAGATGATACTCTGTGCAAGGTCTGTGGAACCTTGGGCATTATAGCAATGACAAAAAGATCATCGTAAAGACCAATGAGAAACCATCTCGATGGCTCTGGCGGAAAAGAGGTGATGAGTGTGGCCCGTAAAGTGCCGCTTGTTTTCGTGCGTGTGTGAGTGTGTGTCTATGTGTGTGTTTGTGCGCATGCGCACGTACGCCATACACATAGACACATTTATCTATTGTTCCAAATTCAAGCCATTGACCACATGCACTGTGTTATTTCACACTCATATTTAGGCTTGATCAATCTAGGTCAGGTCGCTTGGATGAGGGTGTTTGTTGCAAGAATAAAAACTACCAGTGACTCCAGGATGCAACTCTGACGAGGTTTCCAAGCATTGCATCTGAAGATGTATGTTGAACTAACACACTCGCACACGCTTTCACTCACCCACGTACATATACAGATATAGATAAACTCGCGCGCGCATGCGTGCATGCATACAGAGCTTACTGTCCCGTTATTGGTGTGACTAACAAAAACGTACTCCACCCAGTGGGAAATAAATATCATTTAATATACACAACATTTAAACGCAAGCTACTATAAGTTCCATGCCTCTGGTAATGCTTTCCCATTTCGGAACAAGGCCAGCAATTTTGAGGAGTGGGGAAGTAGATTTCATCAATTCCAGTGCTCAACAGGTACTCATCAGTGGGACAAAAAGATTAGTTATAACATTACTGTATCCTAAATATATATTTGGGACATTTCATATTATTACCACTGAGTGAAACGGTTATTATTTTACTTATCACTGTTGCTGAACAGCGATATAATCATACAGACAACAAACATGAAATCCTTTATACTGAAACAACTTGTGTGTAAATCTCCTATGCATTGAGAGGATTTCACAGGTTTAAGATACGTATTTGAGTGTGTGAGTGTGTGTGTGAGTGTGTGTGCGTGTGTGCGTGCGCGCGTGCACGCTCATGAATTTGTATCTGTGAGAGTATTATGTATGTATGTATGTATGTATGTATGTATGTATGTATGTATGTATGTATGTATGTATGTAGGTGTGCGTGTATATGAATACATATAAATACATATAAATTAGATATTATGTATGTGTGTATATATTTTTATGTTTGAAGCTATTGTTATGATATTGAACAATTGACTCCTGGCTCCGGCACAGGTGGTTGATATAGAGTTTGTGTATCAGTTTTTGTGTTTGAACATGTAAGGGAAAGGGAAAGCTAAAGAGGGAAAAGGATAAATATGCTATATCCACAACGAGAAAAGGATTGATAAAAGGGTAAGCTTGCGTTAGTACGAAAAGGACTGTAGAAGATTTAGGTACCCTGTATATGCTTTCAATTACTAATGTGCCTGGCTCTTCGTCGGTTACGACGACGAGTGTTCCCATTGATTTGATGAACAGAATAGCCTATTCGTAAAATTAACTTGCAAGTAGCTGAGCATCCCACGCGTATCCTTAAAGTAGTTGTCAAGGAGATTCAGCGTGACACTGAATGTGACAAGGCTGGTCATTTGAATTACATGTACAACTCATTTTTGCCTGTTGAGTGGAAAGAGAGCAACGTGAAAATAAAGTATCTTGCTCAAGGATAACGCGAGGCCAGGAATCGAACTCACGACCTTACGATCGTAAGCCGAATACCCAAACCACTAAGTCCCGTGCCTTCACTTTCAGCTGCTATATATCCCAGATTTTACCAGCGCCAATCATCTGCCGCACTTGGTCCCAAGATCAGGTTGCATTGGTACTGCTTGTAGCTCGTATAATGTCCCATGTTGATTCATGCAAATGACGTGTCAGTGAAAAGTTAAAAGGAGAAAGAGAGAAAGAGAGAAAGAAATCGAATGACATAGAGACAACCGTGGAAGAAAGAGATGGCAGCAATCCAAGCACAAAGAAAGCAAACAAGAAAAACAAAAATGGAAACAAATAACGAAAAGAAGATACAAAAAAAGCAAAATAATAATAATAATAATAATAATAATAATAATAATAATAATAATAATAATAAGGAACGCTGTCTATTGCGAAAAGTCGATTAGAGTTTAAACCAGGTTTTTTTTTCTTTCATGCCCCATCCTTAGTATTCCGATGAGTTCGTAATATTTAAATTGGCAGTATCATTAGTACGCCGAGCGAAATGCATAGCAGCATTTCGTCCGTCTTCACGTTCTGAGTTCAAATTCCACCAAGGTCGACTTTGCCTTTCAACCTTTCGAGGTCGTTAGAATAAAGTATTAGTTGAACACTGGGGTCGATGTAATCGACATACTGCCTCTCCTGAAATTGCTAGCCTCGTGTCAAAATTTGGAATCAATATTTTCATGTGACATGGCAGAATCGTCTGTCTTCATGTTCTAAGTTCAAATTCTGCTGAGTTCGGCTCTGCTTTTCCTACTTTCGGGGGCGATGAAATAAGTACCAGACGAGTCCAGGTGTCGATATAATCAACATACCCCCTCCCGCAAAATTTCTGGCCCTCTGTCAAAATTTGAAATCCGTATTTTCTTGTGTATAACACTAACACGTTTAACATTAACATAATGCTTTCAGCCGATCAGTTAAAAGCGCATGCCACGACTGCTTACGAAGTCAGCTGATGTCATTTTCATAAAAAGCGCACCAAGATTAAATTACTTAAATCAGCCTGTTTCATTTGATATCTGAGTGGACAGTTCAACATTAATAATTGAGCGAATGACATTCGTGCTCTTTTCTTATTTTTGCACCGAAAACATTAATGTAATCCGGATTCCATTTCTAGGTATTTTGAGACTGTCAAATATTCCTGTTACACACACACATCCACACTCACATACACACACATATTGTCTGGATATGACTTTACATCGCACCCGATCGTGGAGCCTTGGTTCGTGACTTCAAGTGTTTTGAGGACCGTGGAATCACATCTTAGCCACTATTGTTCCCAGATCTACTCTCTCCCGAAGTAGTAGCCCTAACCAGCGTTCTTGCTGTAGGTTAAGTAACATATTAGTGCTTACCGGTGAAAGTACGTGGTGTAGTCGTTAAGGTATTCGGCCCACGATAGGAAGGTCGTGAGTTCAATTCCTAGCAAGGCATTGTATCCTTGAGCAACATTTTTTAATTTCCTACTGCCCCAGTCCATTCAGCTGGTTAAACTGATTAGTATCTGTATTTTAAAGGGCCAGCCTTGTCACATTCTGTGTCATGCGCAAGCCATCAATCATCTTTAACAATGATTTGACGGTCCTCGTCGCTCCCACGGACGAACATGATATACAATAAACATCAGGGGAAGAATCTCATTCTTCCGGCGTAACTTTGTTGTTTGCATGTGAGTGAAAGAGCCAGTCTATTTACTAAGACCAGGGTAAAGAATATACTGTACGAAACAGAAAACTGCCATGATAGCTAAATTAGTTTTATAGATTCGTTACGATCTGTGAAGCTAGGTACGTAGACAGAAAAGTAAACAATGTAACTGAATATTTTCCTGATACAAATACTATCATAATTTAGAAACTTTAAGAACGTGAAATAATTCTTTTTAGAAACGGTAAATCTGAAAGCAAACTAAGCATGTAAATATTAGCATGTAAATAATAGCATGTAAGTATTGGATTAAAAACACTTTTGAAAAAAAAAATCGAAGGCTGCCCGTGGGACACGAGCCAATTATCTCCAGTAAACCTAACAGGTTTTGTACCATTTCGTTCATTTTTTCAAATACTCTTTTAGTCAACGGGGAAAGCAGTGCCCACACGATCCTTCACATGGCCTTAGTATGAGGGATGAATATAATTTCAAAACTGAGGTCAGACTTGGATGCTTGTAACAGACATCCCAGACACCTAAGGTACCGTTGTTAAACGCTGCAAAGTATCCGTCCTCGGATGTTCATACAATTAGTCATTCCACCGTCCTGGTTTGGTACAATTTTATCGACCCCGAAAAGACGAAAGACAAACATTACGACGACAGGATGTGAACTCAGAGTGCAGATCATCGGGAAAAAATAGTGCAAGGCAAGTGGGGTTGGGCAAAGCTTACATGGAAACAAATCATAGATTTATTTTCTCAACCATATTGTAAATAATTCAACTATACTTTTAATACCTTCTCTAAACTCTCGTCGTGAAAAAGCTGAGAAAATACAATCTGTTGATACCGCAAACTTCAGACAATAAGCTTTGACATTAAGTTTGCATTTCTTCACCAGAGATCGTATTCGACGCTCTAACAATTCTGCCAATTGGTTGATATAATATTTTGTCTTTTTTTGTGTTTTACTCTCGAAAATGTGTACCAATTTTCGACAGTAATTAACGGAGATAACTAATTTTTGATAGTACTCTACTGAGAATGTAAACAATAACAGCAATAAACAAAGTGGCAGTAAAATTTTAAGAAATATTCAGCCTGTTACACGGCCGTCATACCCCTACAAAATGCATAATTTAAAATATTCTTATCTCACGTATTTAAAGAGAAATGTCTATATTTCTCTTTTCAGTATCGAACAACATTTTCTTATTGATATTGATGCGGTTGGCACTATATCCCTATCTCCCGAGCTCTATTGTGGTTTGTTGGGGGCATTGAAATTTCCTTTGTCTGACCAGCAACTACAGCTATTTTTAGCATAGCTTCTCCCTGTCGTGTCACCCAGAGTTAAAATAAGGAGGATAGGAATCTTGCACCAGCCGACCAGTTCTGGGAGGGGGCGTAAAGGAACAGAGACAAGGAGACTGGCAGTGAAGTTCTAGTGGTCAGTCGAGTGGCAGCAGTCAACGAGAGCAGTTGGTAACAGGCGAGTTGACGAGGATTTGGTTGGCAGTTGAGTTCTGTGAACGAACGTGATCGGTTGGAACAGGAATGTTGGCCGAAGAGATGAAATGAAAATGAGAACAATGATAAGTCTGACAGAGAGAGGGACAGAGAAAGATGGAACTCTTGTGGCCGCCAAAAGAGATGGCAGTAGTTGTTTACTTCTTGGATATACGGTGTTTGTGAAAGAAAGGAAGTTATTACAGCGAAAAGGTTTGTCTGAATAATCCTTCCAAGATAATGTATTTGTCGTTGTGATGTATGTTAACTGTGATGTTAACTTGAAAGAAAAAGAACTGTTTACATGTGTAACTGAAAAGAAAAGAAAGAAAAGAAAGTACTTTTGAAGGACTCGATATACGAACTCTTGTGTATGTAACGATGTGCAAACCCTTGATCATGTTACGCAATGTTGTGCCATGTAATGCTTTATTCTGATGTATTGATGTAATGCTCTTTTGTAATGTTTCTAAATGTATTCTGCAATGCTTTGTATTGATGATGTATTGTTTTGCTATGAAGTTATGAAAAAAAGAAAAGGGTTACCCAACGCATGGTCTTCGTGTTGTTCCTTCCTCCCCTCCTTTGCCTGTGTTGTGTTGTCTTCTTCGCTGCGTGCTCCAGCCGGGGCTTATTATCGGTCAGGGTGACCGAGGTGGCTGGCCACTAGCTCACTGAGTGCATGTGAGCGTTCGCGCGTGCAGGCATTCGCGACAGTATTAAATATGTTAACAGTCATTCGGAACTGGTTAAACCCAACTTCAGCAGTGTTTAAGTATGGAATGAGATATCATTAAAACAAAAATTCCAATAGTAATGTTTCTGTGAGTGAGTCAACAAAGAATTTTAATTTCACACTAAATATAGCAAATGGGGTGAAGCAAACTTCCTACTCACTCTTTAAAATAGAGTCCATAAGTTTTAATAACAGCATAGATAGCTGAGTAAACAAAGTACCAGATTCTAACCCTCAGTAACATTGTGCTGTCTGTGGTTATGACAGAGAGCTATAAAATTTAAACAGGTGGTACAAGGTAGAACAATCTTCCACTGAAAGCAGTAGTAGTATTGTAAAACTGATGGATCGTACAGTAGAAAGTAACAGTGAGTTCAAATCTCTCACATGGTAACACAGCTTGGGGAGAAATGAGCAAAAGCAAGTTAATCTGAGCAAGATACACTACATACAGGTACGGGCATGGTTATAAGTAGTTTGCTTCCTAACCACATCATTGAGTTTCAGTCCCACTGTGTAGCACCTTGGCAAAGTGCCTTCTGCCATAGCCATAGGCCAACTAAAGCTTTGAGAAAAGATTTGGTAAACAGAAACTGAAAGAATCTGTGTGTGTGTGTGTTTTTGATGGCAGACACTTCAACCTGCGAAGGCCACAGACCAAAATCAAGTTGGAAGAGGACTCAGTACATGGCTTCCTATTCATAGATGACTGCACACTCAATGCCACCACAGATGCTGGGATGCAACAGAACGTGAACTGCCTTTCTACTGCCTGTGATAACTTTGGCCTTAGAATCAGTACTCAGAGTGCAGAGCTCAGGCACCAACTTGCCCCGCAGAAGCCATATGTGGAACCAACTATGACTGTCAAAGGGGATACCCTGAAAGTTGTTGATAAGTTCACATACCTTGGCAGTACACTCTCCAGATCTGTGAACAATGACAATGGAGTTGACACATGCATCGCCAAGGGAAGCTACATGAATCAGTATTGGAAAGGAGAGGCATTAGGCTGGACACCAAGTTGAAAAGCAGCTGTACTGTCTACACCACTGTACACCTGTCTTGCCCAGTTAATGAATGCCACACTGGAAAACTAAACCACTTCCACATGAACTGCCAGAGAAAGTTGTTGAAAATCATCTGGCAAGACAATATCCCATATACAGAGGTGCTCTCTTGAGCTGATCTACTAAGCATTTACACACTGCTGAGGAGAGCACAAGTTAAGTAGGCAAACCATCTGATATGCAACCCCGCAAAAGATTGTTTCACAGTGAACTAGTGGAAGGCAAGTGGACAGAAAAAGTGTTTCAAGGACCCAACACCTGAGAAACCCAAGCACAAGACTGCCCTGCCTGGCAAAGCTGAACCAACAGAGGTGCCACCTGCTATGAACAGAACAGGATTGCAGGAGTACAAAGAAAATATGAAGTATGCAAGTCCAGAGTCAACTCCTTGCCTTCAATCCCAACAGATTACCAGTGTCCAACCTATGGCACAGCATTCCAAGCACGCATCCAACTGATTGGCCACAGCTGGATACATCATGCCTTGTCTTCTCCAATCTAATGTCCTTGGTCATAGTCAACAATGATAGATGAGCTAAAGAAAAAAAATTGTTAGTCCCCACCATTGTTTGACAACTGGTGTTGGTTTGTTTATTTCATTTTAACATAGCACTTTGTCAAAAGAGACTGAGAAAATAAGTATCAGGCTTAAAAATAAGTACTGGGAGTTGATTTGTTAAACTAAACCCTTAAACTAGCATGGTCATAATCCAATGATTGAAACAAGTAACAGATAAAGTCCTCAGTGATGCTCCTAGAACAGTGTCTACATGACTCTTCCCCCACCACCATTATCTATTTTATGTTAAATCTTAGAACAACATACTTCGTATTAAAGGTGTGATAACCAGGGTGGAAATGATAATCAAATTCTTCATATGATGACATTAGTGCTATACGTCTGTTTAGATGTTAAACTAATCAGGGCTAGCCAACAACAAGCATTGTTTTGTGCAGAATATATATTTCATATTTATTTCAAAATTATTTTGTGCTATTCATGCCTTTTCCAAAGGTATCAGACACTCAAAATGAATTGGTTCCAATCAAGACAGGCTTGGCTCAACATAATGCTGCCTTAATCCTATGCATTTTATTTACTACTGCAATAATAATAATAATAATAATAATAATAATAATAATAATAATAATAATCATTGTCATTGTCGTTATCATCATCATCATTATTATTATTAAGGTGGTGAGCTGGCAGAACAGTTAGCATACCAGATAATTCTTAGTGGCATTTTGCTCATCTTTATGTTCTGAGTTCAAATTCCACTAATGAAATAAGGACCAAGTGAGCACTGAGATCAATGCAATCAACTCCTCCCCACCAAAATTTCAGGCCTAGTGCCTGTAACAGAATTAAATTTTTTTTTAAAAATCAGCACAAGTGATACTAGTTTTATTGAACTTGGTAGTTTGAAAAGCAAATAGACCTATTCTCATCTTACTTTATATAAACAAGAACATAAGCAAACACACTGGTACAAGGCTGCACAAATTTTATCAATGAAAGACAATAACAGTTTTGGCAGAGTCTGAACATGGAATTTAATCTCAGGCAAAAGAACTTCTGTGGTGAAAATTTTTGTTGTAATTTTTTTTTATACAGCTATTCCTGAGAAACACTACCTTTGTCAGAAAATATGCCATTGCAACTTGTAAAATTAAATAAAAAGGAACTAAGTAAATAAATAAAAGTGGCCACAACATGGCCACAATCTGATGACTGAAACAAGTAAAAGAAATAAATAAAGTTTCCAAATAAAATTAACTGTAGAATTTAATTTACAGCTAAAGTTATTTCATTTAGTGGTAGTTTTTGGTAGTAACGTCTATCTGGTGGGTAAGTCAGTCATTCTGAATACAATGCAACAAAATTAATGTGGCAACTGGAATTACAAACAAAAACAGACAATTTAGAGTGAGATTCTGTTTATTTTAATTCTACCTAGATTACAGATAATGATGCAAATGGATCGAGTTTGGATCACATCTATATCAGGTCGAAGGAAACAACAATAAAGCCAAACAGAAGAAGAGTAAAGTGCAACTGACTGATTTATCAGAATCATGTGATCATTTAAAAAGAACATGAACATGAAATAAGAGTTTATCAATATTACACAAAGACATCTGTAAATATCTTCTTTTCTAACTTGCTTAATTTGAGAGAGAGAGAGAGAGAGAGAGAGAGAGAGAGAGAGAGATCATAACTTTGCCCAGCATTATCCCATGTAAAATAATGGTTTAAAGTTTATTTTATGAAGCGGCTAAAAGCAACAGATACACACAGAAACTAGTCACAAGACACAGAAGACCTCAGCACCCATTGTAAACCTATTAGAATTGTAAGACAAATCATAGAAATAATATAATTTACTTTGAACTTAAAAGTGTTAGTAGAAAGTGTAATATACCTTACACCAATCTTGGTGGTAGAGAATATAGCATTAAAAGTTTTAACCACAAATCATGCATATTCTGGAAATGGGTAGAAATTAAATTTAAGGGAGAAGATTAATAAATTAAAGATGGAGAAGAGCACACACAGTCTCAAATCAATTCATTGAATACCAGTAAACTATTTCTTTATAAAAACCAATAAGAACTGTTTTATAGCAACACAACAAACAATACCAAAAGATTAAAACATGACAGAGACGAATTATGATAAATTGTTAAGTGTTATCTGTTGTGTAATATAATTGCACAACAAAAAATGCTCAAACCAAAAATACCAGAATCTAGAAGCATGCATCATTTTAAATGATTTACTATAAAAAACAATGAAACGAAACAAAATGCCCAGCAACAGCAGACCGGACAATGTAGGAGTTACAGATGACACTAGGAAAATCATACCATTAGAAGAATTGGTTCAGAAAACTATTGGAGATTATTAATTAGAAGTGGAAGAGAAATCAGACAATAACAGAGTGAGAAACTAAAAAAGACAAATAGCGAATGACAGCGAAAAAAGAAACAGAGATTGTTAAAGATCATAACCAACATTTTTGTACATAACTCTCAATATAAATTTTTCTATATCCAATCTCATGCCAATTGTTGTGTTGTTATCATTGTCATCTTCATTTAATGTCTGCTTTCTATGCTGACAAGGGTTAGATGGTTTGACCTGAGATGGCAAGCTGGAGAGCTGCACCAGGTTCATCTGATTTGGTATGGTTTCTACAGCTGGATGCCCAGGATAAATTTAACACACTGTTGGTGCAATTGCTTTTACAGCTGCATGAATGCTCCTCTTAGTATTAAAGCATGCTTTATATATAGGAAATGCAGGTGTGGATATGACTTCCACTAATAACACTTAATATTTTAAGTCATAGAAGTATTACTTAATACTTTCTTTTCATCTAAATCAATAGTTCACATATTATACACTGGGGTTTGTTGGGATTACAAAAGTTATTAAGAGAGAAGGCATTACTAAATGGATGTTCATTTCCTTATCAACTGTATGAGATTTCTTGTGTGATATCATCTACTCTATTGAGTGATTCCAACCCTTAAACATGATTCAGTAATGTCATAAGGTAGTGCTTCAAAAAGTGACAATAAGAGAAGAGATGATAGATGCATCTGTACATTTTTTTTAGTCTATTCTTATTTAAATATTAACTTTAAACAAATTTAAACATAATATTATGATAAACTGTTATCACAATAACAATGATAATACTAACAATACTAGCAATAATAAGAAACTTCAAAATGTAATTAAATAAATAAGCAAAATTAAATTTATGGATTTAAATTATAAACAATAAACCAAAGTATATTTTGAAAGACTGTCAATATAAATAGTTTCTGCATCTGTAGCATTAGGTAATGTCCCAAAATGCTTAAATATTATTACTTTT
>JARUKP010000652.1:0-10902 GCA_029874955.1 Octopus insularis | reverse complement strand
TTACTATTATTAATCAGGTCGCTGCCGTGAATCGAACTCGGAACCTTGGGGTTAGTAGCCAACGCTCTTAACCACTATGCCATATGCCCGTGGGCAATTATGGGGTGAATTTTAAGGCTTCTAAATCTATTATTTTTCTATCCTTCCTCAATACCGGTTCCCATATGCTATTCATATCTGCACTCGGTCTGCTTATCTAACAACCCGTTAGATAATGTAGTCCTAAATACACTTTGAAAAAAAAAAAGAATGAGTTTTGTGATTGAAATAAATTTGATCATTGCTTTACTAAAACAAAACTAATTAAAAGAAACAAAAAATAATAAGTACTGGGGTCGATTCATTCGACTAAAAATTCTTCGAGGTGGTGCCCCAGCATGGCCGCAGTCTAATTGACTGAAACAAGTAAAAGATAAAAGATTCATTTGTTCCAGTTCTTTCCTTTCCATCCATTCATCCATCTTCTCCGCTCACAATTCCTGAGAGGATCGTGGTGGGTAGAGCCCTCAGGCACTTCCTCCACAGGATCCTATCAGAAGCAACCGTCTTTACACTTTCTGGCTGGATTTCCAAACGTGACCACCTACGACTATAGAACTTATTTTATCAACCCTGAAAAAAAAAAAATGAAAAGCAAAGCCGACTTCTACGGAGTTTCAACTCGGACCATAAAGACGGACGAAATGCCAATAAACCTTTTGCCCGACCTGCTAACGATTCTACCGGCTTCCGCTTTTGAAAAGATGGAAGAGAAAGTTCCAGCAGGATTCGATCGCAGAACAAGGAAAGCCGGAGAGAATACCACAGGGCATTGTATTCGACGCTCTAACAACTTCTGTTAATGCTCCGCATAACTACATCCCATAATGATAATTAAATAATAAGTTTTGCAAAACGCTTAAATATTATAGTACAGATTTTCTGTGGCCTTAATTTAATTTTCTTTCTACTATAGGCACAAGGTCTGAAGTTTGAGGGAGAGAGGGAGCAAGTCGATTATATCAACCCTAGTACTTGACTGGTAGTTATTTTATCGACCCAGAAAGGATGAAAAACAAAGCCGGTTTCAGTGGAATTTGTGCCGAGAGCGTAAGGAACTGGAAGAGACACCACTCGATGTGATAAGGATTCTGCAAGCTTACTGCCTTCTGTGGCCTTAAATTGTATTTATAAAAAAATCGCAATGTACTTAGATACACTTTGTGGCTACTAGTATGAAACCAATGACGAACAGGTTTCTTTGAGATAATTAACTAGGCGAGATTGATAACAATTTTTTCTCTTTTCTCTGAGATATGACAAAATGTCAAATATGATTCCCGACATTGATTTCTAAACACGATAAAAATGTGAACAATTAAAAAAGAATAGAAAGAAAGAAAATAAAGAAAATGTATTCACACTACCAATGAAAGAGCCTTCTTCATATGTGGGAGACAGGCTCTTTTTCTATTGGTCAGAAATTTGAAAAAAATAAAACGAGAATAATATATACTAGCAAACATATATATATACATACATATATGTATATACACACACGCACACACACATAATGCATGTGTGTGTTTGTATATATCATGTTTGTATAAATATGTATATATAATGAGAGAAATCTGGAAGGAGCAAAATTGTCTTTTTTTTTTTTGGCTGATTGTTAAATGGTTTGTGTTGTGGTTGTTCTATTGTTTTGTTATGTTTTTTTTTTACCCCGTTTTAATCATATTTTCTCAAAAACGAACGTATGACAGTACCTTTGAAAATCAGAGTTTCATTTGCTCCACCGTTTGGTAAACTATGATGAGTAACAAATGGATAAAGAGATACTAGTGCCTCACATGAGATAGTTTTTTGTTGGTATTTGGAAACAAATCTTTCCAGTTTATGATCGTAGGTGTTAGATTTGCACATTTTCATTGAATAACGGTTTCGCAAGAAACGACCCGTGTTCCTAGGAGCCGGTAGCATCGAGTCCATAAATGGACGATCGCTTAATGGAAAAACATCTTTTCTATGGAATGTATAAGAAGATGAGAAAGTTGGATCAGCGTCCCAGATGTGGGTCTTATTCTCCCGGAAGAAACTTATGTCCAGATAGGGCCACGACCACGAAATCCCTGGAATAGGACGAGACAAAGTGGAATAAAATTTCCAACGCTTGCCTTGTTTATCGTTGAGAATGTAATTTGGTGAACGGCTTGAAAGGACTTGCCGAATGAAGGGCTTTTCACTTACATTCATCATAACATCCATATCATCGTCCCAAGGTATGATTCCGTGATGCCGGAAGGAACCGAGTAAGGTTCCACAGTAAAGAAAATATGTTAAGTTGTAAGTTGTTACCAGTTCCACAAATCGGCTCAAAATATCTGTGAATGCTCTCAAATCGTCATTGTTCATTCGAGTGTTGAAAAACTCAATGCTCCGTGACGAAGCTAAACGTCTCTTTTTATTCTTTTTGTTATCCGTAGCCTTCGGGGAACCGTTATTGTCTTTAGGTTTTTCTTGAAATATACTCTGTTTCCAAATCAACAGACTGTTTTCATGTATTTTCTTCTTACCATTCTTTGCTTTCGAATTTGATGGCGAAGAACGAGCAGAGATATTAGTTGCAGACGACATCTGTGCTACTGGTGGTCGCTTACGAGGTGTAAGTGAGAGCAGGTCATTTTTGAATTTCCGATGTGACCTTTTCCGAAGAGGTTCAAAACGTAATGTTTTCAAGGAAGTGTCTTCGATGTCATTTAAGAAGCTTCTCATTTGTGGTGTAATATCGTGTTTGGTTCTACTACTAAGGTGTCGCCGACTGCCGATTCGGGTTAAATTCTCAAAGAGAGTCCAACCAAAATAAAGACTTATCAAATTAAACAGTGCTATTAGACAAAAATATGTCCAGCATCTTTTCCCAGGTAGAAATAAAGTCCTCATGGTTGTAGATTTGAAGAAATGATATTTTCCTGGACGGTTGTCCGTAATTTCTTTGGTGCATATAAAATAAATATTCGCCTAGCAGTTCATTATTGAACTCGCTGGTTCATTTCGCTGCTTTTTGAAAGTTGTCATTATTACGAAAAATTGCTTATTGATCAAACGCCGAGAGAGAAAGAAAAATCTAAAATTCTCAGTTCTATGTGAGCAGATTTAAATAAATCACTTGAAATATGACAGAGAAACTCAAGATAGAGAACAGAGAAAACAACGCCACATTTTACAGTTCACTGCCGCCAGTTATCTCATTAAAATGCCTATGTAGAAATCCCTGAAATATCACACAAAAAGGGTTTTGTCGGAATGTAGTGGACATTTGTTGTTTGATAGAACGCAGACCTGAAAAGCAACAACATTCTCAGCAGCAGCGCCCGTGTTTAATACTTGTAACTCGAGTGGTAATTTAAGCAGTGTAGTAGTAGCAGGGGAAAACTGATGCCGTGTTTCCTTGCAAAGCCTTGTCAGTAGTTATTCTACGTTGCGTTGCGTTGCGACGGCACTCTTTCGCTGTGTGTTCTATGGCTGTATATACATCTAGCCAGTATAAATGTGCTTGTGTTTAGACGACGTATACATATACACGCAGTCTTTCATTCAACACCCGTTTAATAGAGTAGTTGACATTTTACAGTTTTTTGTTCGTTCATTCTTTAATTTTCTTTCTCGTCTTTCTTTCTTTCTTTTTCTGTAGAAATGTTGGACTTCGTCAAATAAGAAACAAGCGTAAGTACAGAATGCCTGTGACATCTGTCGGTTGTAATACAATATTCTCTTCACCGCCACACCATATATATGTGTGTATGTGTGTATGTGTGTGTGTGTGTGTGTGTGTGTGTGTGTATGTGTGAATGCAGTATAAACTATATAAATATATTTGCAGAAGGAAGCCATGCCAGTACATCTCACCATTATCTCGAAAAAATTATAATTTAACAAGAAAGAATTTTTCCAAGCCTTGTCAAAAGGTAAAAAAAAAAAAAGCCCACCAAAGTAAGCATCTCTTGAAAGAACGGTTAATAACATGACACCCTGCTAAATAATTAATACCCAGGTAGGACATGAACAAGAAAACAAAAAAAAAAGAACACAGATAATATTATCAAGTCAATGCATTAATAATTGTGAAGCAAGGGAGATGTCAATGTTTTTGGCTTCAGTCATTGATCAAGAGAGAAGGGAGAGAAAGAAATGGAAGGAGAATAGGAGAGAGAGAGAGGGTGGTTCACAAAAAGGTATTCATTTACTTGGTTAAGTTCTTCCCTCTCAGTAGTAAAGGCACATGGCTCAATGGTTAGAGCATCAGGCTAACAATCATGAGGTAGTGAGTTCGATTCCTGGATCGGGCTGTGTGTTGTGTTCTTAAGCAAGACACTTTATTTCACATGGCTTCAGTTAACTCGGCTGTAGAAATGAGTTGCGATGTCATTGGCGCCAAGCTGTATCATGGCCTTTGCCTTTCCCTTGGATAATATCGGTGGCATGGAGAGGGTAGGCTGGTATGCATGGGTGATTCCTGGACTTCCATAAACAACCTTGCCCAGACTTGTGCCTAGGAGGGCAACTTTCTAGGTTCAATGCCATGGTCATTCATGACCAAAGGGGGTCTTTACCCTTGCATATGTGTACGTGTGTCTCCTTGTTTCGATATCTCATGCAACATGAATGAATGACAGCAACATACAAGCAGTGTTAGCCACTTCCAAATGTCCATGTAAATGTGTCCAGTCAGGGAAGAAAATATTACCACAGTTTGAGAAGGAGAGTCGGTGATAGGAAGGTCATCTGGCCATATTAAATTTGCCTTAATGAGTTCCATCCAACTAATGAAAAAATGGGATAGTGTAGGTTAAACGATCACGATCATCATCATCATCACCATGCCACCTTGCCCACACACAATTCATTACACTTACACACAGATCCGCCCACCCTACACGCACACACAAACTTACCATCTGCATACACGTTCCAATACACCACACCATCTTCATCTCCCACATTCTCTCGTCTTGCTTAGTTCCCTAACTTTTTACTCGTTGCTCATCTTCTTCGTTCCACCATTTCCTGTTTACCATTACAGAATGGTAAAACTCGTAAACAAAAAGACATCTTTTGTTTCTTCCATTAATTCTGTTTTATCCTTTTATTTTAGTTTTCCTTTTATTTGTTTCACCTTCTCCCTCCACCCTTTTTTTTTTTTTTTGACAAAGAGCCACAGCCAGAAATATCGAATTAGATGTCTTCATCTTCCTCCACAGCATTTAATGCATTGATTGACTTTACACTTTGTCTTATCGACATTTCGAATTTTTTCTTGTTGGTTTCATTTTCACATTTTATTAATCTTTTTTTTTAATTTTGTTTTGGCTTTTTGTGGAGATATTTACATCTTTTTTTTTTTTTGCTAATGTCCAACCTAGATATCATTAATTAATTGCCAGGATACCATCTTACCAACTTAATGCAGACTTAACCCGGATTACCCCTGGACTTTTCAATGGAATCACTGAAAACCATTGTGATCAGATTTAATAACCAAAAATTCCTATAAATAATAATTATGTGACATAACAGCCTATATTTTTTTTTTCTCACACCAGTATCTTCCATATCAAAAAAAAAAAAAAAAAAACAAAAAACATTGTTAAAAAAATTCAAAAACATAAATATACAAATAAAACAATCAAGTAAAACTAATTAGCAAAAACAAAAGAAAGAAAAGAAGGAAGAAGAAGGCGTGGGAATCAGTAAGAATTGATTCCTGTGAAGAATTCTGGCATCATTGATGTCCATTTTAATGTCTATTCTATACCACTCCTCCTTCTAAGACTGACACAATGAGAGTGCAGAAGTCCATTCATTATCTACACACTAATTATTGGTTCCAGTTCACAAAATCAGGTAGAATGGTTGGTGAGAACCCACATCATCTCTGGCAGCTGTCTTTTCCTTTTTCATCTTTTGTTCCAATCATTGGACTGCAGCTATGTTGAGGGCTCTACCTTAAAGGGTTTTAGTTAAACAAACAAATCAACCCCTTCCCAGTACTTTTTTGTTAAAAAAAAAACCTGTATTTTCAATGCGCTTGAGCCCTGAGAATAGATTGCCTTACACCCAAAAAGCACAGCAGGGGACCAGTTAATTACATAGGCCCCAGTATTTCACTGGTACTTAATTTATCAACCCTGAAAGGATGAAAGGCAAAGTCGACCTTGGCAGGATAGGAACTCAGAATGTAAAGACAGACAAAATGCCACAAAGCACTTTGTCCAGTGTGATGATGATGATAATAATGGTTTCTGATTAAGGCACAAACACTAATAATGTTTGAAGAGAAGTGGGACTAGTTGACTGGACTGGCCACAGGAGCTGACTAGTGCTTTAAATTATCAACCCCGAAAGGACAAAAGCCAAAGTTGAACTCAGCAAGATTTGAACTCAAAACATTAAGACTTAAAAGAAATATCGTAAGGGGTTCTTTTTTTATTTTTAACAACAGCTTCTTTTACCTTCCTTCCTTCCTTCCTTCTTTCTTTCTTATTTATTAATTCATTCACTTTAGTCATTAACCTGTGATTGATTCAGAAACGAAAGCGTTGCAACTTACCAGGGTGGGCTACTCGACTCTGTTCCACCGCTATTTGTCCAGCAGAGTTAGGGTTATTTCGGTTCTCCATGAGGTTCTCACGACTAGCAGCCAAGGAAGCTGGGGCACTGATTGGTTGATAAGGGTAAGGACACTGGCAGAGAAAGAAAGAGTCAAAGTAGTAAACTAACAACAACAACAAAAATAATAATCCCTTTCTACTATAGACACAAGGCCTGAAATTGCCACCTTATCCCTTTATTGTTCACATTATCCTGCCATAATTAATGCTTTTTTATCCACATCGTTTTGAACTAATCAAGCATTATCTTGTAGCTCTGAGGTTTTGATGAGGTAGCTGTTAATTTTAAAAACAATATTGTAGGGTTGGTGTGAGAGACCAGATCTGGCTAGTTTGAACATAAAACAGGCAGAATACTTTTGGCCAGATATGGCCGGTTTAAATGCTAAAGGGTTAAACTGGCTATATCCATCTCAAATACTCTTTTCTACTCTAGGCACAAAGCCTGAAATTTTGGGGGGAGGGGCCAGTCAATGAGATTGACCTCAGTACGAAACTGGTACTAAATTTATTGATTTGAAAGAATGAAAGGCAAAGTTGACCTCATCCAGGCCAAATATTCTAAGTGTTTTATGTTCATACTAGCCAGATCTGGCTGCTTACACATACCCTACAATGTCATCCTAAAAATATAGTCACATCATCAAAATCTGGAAGCTTTGACATAATGCAGGATTAATTTAAGATAATGTGAATAAATAAGTCTCACATTTGATGGAGTAATCTGAATGCTAAAGGGCTGAAGTTATCGAGGGCTAACTTCTGATAATAGTTTCAAACTTTCACACACGGCCAGCAGTTTCAGTGGGAGGGGTTAGTTGATTACATGACCCCAGTACTTGACTGGTACTTTATTTACTGACCCCGCCAGAAAGGTGAAAGGTAAAGTTGACCTAGGCAGTATCTGAACCCAGAATGTAAAGAGCTGGAAAAAACACACACACAGCTAAGCCTTTCGTTTGACAAATACTAATAATTCTATCAGATGGTCACCTTAATTTCTGATAATAATAATCCTTTCTCCTTTATGTACCTCATCATCATGGTTTAATGTCCATTTTTCATGCTGGCATGGGTTGGACGGTGGTTTAGGAAGCCAGGAGGCTGCACCAGGCTCCAGTCTGATCTGGCAGTGCTTCTACAGCTGGATGCCCTTCCAAATGCCAACCACTCCAAGAGTGTAGTGTGTGCTTTTTACATACCACCAGCACAAGGCCCACAGGGGGCTGGCAATGACCACGATCGGATGGTGCTTTTTACATGCCACTGGCATGGGGCTCACAACTATAATTTCCATTTGATTTTAGTTTTGATGTACTTGACTCAATAGGTCTCAAGCATGGCCTGAGATTTTTTTTTTTTTGTGGTGGGAAGAGTAAGTCACTTACATCAACCCCAGTGCCCAACTGGTTGTTGTTTTACCAGCCCTGAAGGGATGAAAAGTTGGCCTCGGCAGAATTTGAACACAAAACATAAGAAATGCTGCCAAACATTTTCTCTGACATACTCTTTTACTCTTTTCAGTCATTTGACTGCGGCCATGCTGGAGCACCGCCTTTAGTCGAGCAAATCGACTGCAGGACTTATTCTTTGGAATCCTAGTACTTATTCTATCAATCTCTTTTGTTGAACTGCTAAGTTACGGGGATGTAAACACACCAGCATCGGTTGTCAAGCGATGTTGGGGGGACAAATACAGTCACACAAGCACACACACATATATATATACATATATACGACGGGCTTCTTTCAGTTTCTGTCTACCAAATCCACTCACATGGCTTTGGTCGGTCCGAGGCTATAGTAGAAGACACTTGCCCAAGATGCCATGCAGTGGGACTGAACCCAGAACCATGTGGCTGGTAAGCAAGCTACTTACCACACAGCCACTCCTGCGCCTATATTTACAAACACTGAGAAATCTCTTAACTCAAAAAGTCGTGTCGATTTGTTAGCGACCGGCATGCACTCTCTCAAGAACTTCAATTAAACTCAGAAAAATCATTCATTCTTTCATATATACATACACACATAACATACATACATACATTACACACATGTGCGTGCACACACATACAATGGGTTTCCACATTATTTTTTGCCAACCAAATTCACTCAGGGTTATAATAGAAAGACCCTTTCCTTAGATGCAGCACAGTGGGAGTGAATCCAAAAATACATGGTTCCAAAGCAAACATCTTCACAACATGACCATGTCTGCACCTGTGTATGTGTGTGTGTGTGTGTGTGTGTGTGTGTGTGTGACAAACACTTAAGCATGCATATGAAAACTATGTTTATGAATGGATACATAAATATATATTTTATTTCTTCTATTTATAAATATATATCCTTTTAGTAATCAATATATACGAACGCTTATTGAATGACATAAAATACTCATTCATATACACACACACATACATACACCCCTTTATGATTGTTTGCAAAAATATAAAATAAATAAAGATAAAACAAATGAAATGTAAATTAATCCAATTATTTCTCAATGTATAATTGGTTCTAATCTGTCTTTTATAGTAGTTTTATCTGATTTATATTCAATTGTGGCTGAAAATTAAAACAACATTGCGAATGATGAACTTTCATGTAGGGTGGTTAGTTGAGGAGGTAAAGCAGAAATCATTTAATACAAAACTGATATCAGACTGGAAAAACAAAAAATATAGACTGCTATAAATGATAATAAACCCTAATGGCACCAACAAAATCCCACAAAATATTATTAGAAATCTTTTCTTGCTTTTTTTTTTTGTTATTCAATCATTTATTTATTTATATACAAAACAGACAAGAGAGATGGTGCCAGATATATTTTATGTTCACTGATTATTTAGCTACAACAAGTTCAATACTAAATGACCCATGGAAATGAACTTGTCAAATTTGCTATCTAAGCACAACTATACATTCTGAAGTAGAGTCTCTCAGCTATTAAGGGTGCCTCCATCAAGATTAAATTTACAGTTTGTAATATTTGAAACCGTTTGAACCAATAAATATATCATCATCATTATAGTTATATTAAAGGTATTTCTTCTGGATCATTATATTCTGAATTCAAATCTTCCCAAGGTCAACTTTACCTTCCACTCTTCCCTCTTTGATAAAGTAAATATCAGTCAAGTACTGGAGTTAAATTTAACCAACTAACCCAACCTTTTCTCTCCAAATTGCTGGTCTTGTGCCCATTCAGTTTTTAGGTGGTGGATAGACAGAATTAGTGGAGCTGTTGAAACCAAATGTCTTGCAGTATTTGTTCTGGCTTTTTATTTTGTTTTCAAATACCACTGAGGTCAATTTTGTCTTCCAGTCTTCTGGGTTTGATAAAAATAAGTACTAGTCAAGACATGAGATTGATTTAATTTACTACCCCACCTCCAAATTTCTGGCCTTGTGCCTACGTCATTAATACCATTGTTACATTAAAAAAAAAAAAAAGCAGTGCTGACTTCATCTTTTTATTTCATCACTGTTTTTTGTTCAAATCCAATCACAGTTAACTTATTAATGACTTAGAGGGATATGGTGTTTCATTATGCATCCATAACATACTATAAAGTATGTAAACCCTTTTTCATTACCAACCCGGCTGAAACCGGCTCTGATTCTGTAGTACAAATGTCTTGTTTTCATAAATTGTGAATTAAAATCTTCCACTAAACCTTAGTCAAAATTTATGTTCCTAACACTTGCTTGATGATAACTAAGTTATTTTACTAAATTCTCTGTTACATTTTAAATAATTGAAAGAAACACAGAGCATCTACAAATAATATGGTAACAAAAGTATTAAACATTTTTATAAGTCAATACCATATCCAACTGTGTTAGCAGTGTGCTTTACATCACTTGTAAAGGTTATCTTCACAATAGAAATTATAGCAATACTGATTTTTGCTATGACAATACAATCACAAACAAGTTATCTGTTTGTAAATCCATTTATGTGAATCTTCTGCAAATCTGTGATTTTGCACCAATATAAGAAATTATTATAATACCGATTAGTACTACTGCGCTGTAAAAACTGATAGCATTGTAAAAGAAGTGAGATAAAACTGGCATTTATCAAATGAATCAACATAGACTTGTTACAACATATGTATCATTGCCAGGCTAGATTCTGATTAAAGTTCATTTACCAAAGATAGTATATTTTTTACCTATAGTCAATATAACATACAGTCTATACACATACAAATATCATTATGATATATCCTACATA
>JARUKP010000651.1:0-10906 GCA_029874955.1 Octopus insularis | reverse complement strand
CTCTCTCTCTCTCTCTCTCTCTCTCTATATATATATATATATATATATATATATATATATATATATATATATTATTTTATGTCTTTTAACTGCATATCTTTTACTTTTCTTTATACAATATTATTTAAATGTAATTCTTATTCACACATGGTACCTTTTTTTTAATAATTCTTTATTTCTATTTTTTATATATATATATGTATATATATGTGTGTGTGTGTGTATTTTTACTTTTATATATATACTTAGAGCCTGAATCCTGAAAATGTGGCTAACGGGGCTCTGGCATTGCAAGTCCCCAATGGCAGATCTGTTCCTAGTGAAGGCGGATGAGGGCAATGCCATGCAAGCTGGCTATAAAGGTGAACTACAGCAAACTGGAGTTCCAGCAGCTTGCCGCAGGAAGCCTGCGAAAGGACCAGACGGGCTGGTCCCAAGGTGAAGCATAGGATCTTATCCAACAACTCAGGCAGCTTGTTGCAGCAGAAGACAAGGGTCAATCATCTCGAGACTCCGCTTGCCATTGAACCCCCCTCGCTTTCTGTCAAGTGCGTGCAGCTGAGAACTGTGCATCCTTTCTGGCAGCTTAAACTTTTCACAGCACAAGCTTCGCCTTTCATCCTCTTTGCAAGTCCTGCGGCGATGGGATCATGTGGCAACGGGGGCAGACTAGGATGTAGTTGGATTCCTGCACATTGGTGGCATAAAAGTAAGATGGTCATTGTTGGATGGACCTGTGGACGAACATCCACCTTGGTCCTGTTTGTGCATCCAGGCAACCCTTAACAGGGATAGCACTGCCTGCCCCACATGGGGAAGGGCCTAAAAAATGTGGCTCAGAAAAAGCTCATTCTCACTTGCTCGACTGGGTAACTGCTCTCAGTAATTCATCCCCAAACATGCGGTCAAAACGAAGCATCAAAATTGAGAAAGAAAAAGAAACCCTCGAACCTTATCCTTGCATGTTGGAATGTTCGCACCCTCCTTGATGATGCTTCACATGATGAGCCGGACACTCGATGACCCCCAGTGACGCACTGCTATTGTAGCCACTGAACTCAAACACTACAATGTCAACATTGCTGCACTCAGTGAGGCTTGTTTCCCCGATGAGGATTCCCTCACTGTAGAAGCTGGTGGATACACCTTCTTCTTGAAAGGACATCTCTCTGGGATGCCCCATTTGCATGGGGTTGGTTTCACAATCAAGAACAGCCTATTGCAGAAAATTCCTGGAGTACCCTCCTGTATCAGCGAGTGCCTAATGACAATCAAAATCCCACTTTCGAACAAACGTTTTCTAACAATTCTCAGCATTTATGGACCAACTCTCGACTATGATGAAGAGGTAAAAGATGCCTTCTATGATTCTCTGCATACTGCGTTTCGGAACATCTCCCGATCGGACATCATACTCATGGGTGACTTCCACTCCTGTGTTGGGTGTGACAATGCTGACTTCACGGCACAGGGAAAATGAATGCTAATGGACAGAGATTACTCACCTTCTGCTCTGAATATAACCTATGCATCACTAACACCCTCTTTAAAAAGCGGGACATTTACAAGACATCATGGATGAACCCGCATTCCAAAAAGTGGCATCTAGACTACATCATTATCTGTCGTCAAGACATGGGTGATGTCCTCCATACTCGTGCAGTGCGTGGAGCAGATTGCTGGTCGGACCACAATCTTATCCACTCCAAGCTTAGAATCAACATTCAAGCCCCTCGTCAACAGCATAAAAATGACTGAACACCACAAAACTGTATGATCCTGAGAATCCTGGCTTTTTCAAGATCACCAATGAACCAGCCAGCTTTCAGCAGAACGTAGATGTTGTGTGCAACACCTATCATTGGGCTGGACTCCAGGTCAATACCAAGAAAACAGAGATCCTTCAATGCTCCAAAAATGGTTCACCCCATGATTCTTTCGATCCAAGACAACCAGCTAAAGAACACCAAGAAATTCACCTATTTGGGCAGCATCATCTCAAGCAATGGGATCATTGACCACAAAATTCAGAATTGCATCCACCTTGCCTTCTCTGCTTTTGGATGTCTCAAGGATAGGGTCTTCCTTAATCCTGATCTGAATCTCTCCACGACAATCAAGGTTTATTGTGCTGTTGTGGTTTCCACGCTTCTGTATGGCTCAGAAACCTGGACACTCTATATTCATCATGTCAAACTCCTCAAATTCTTTCATATCCGCTATCTCCAGTGCATTCTTCATCTGACCTGGAAGGACAAGACCCCACATATGGAGATCCTGAGATGAGCAAAATTGACCAGTATTGAATGCATGATCCTCGAACAACAACTGCGCTGGGTGGGGCATGTTATCAGGATTCTAGAAAACCATATACCCAAGATTGTCCTTTTCGAGAAGTTAGCAAAGGGTAACTGACTGCATGGAGGTCCAAAGAAGCGATATAAAAGATCATCTCAAGAAATCCCTGAAGCTCTGCAACATCCTCCCTGGTAAAATTGAAACACTGGCCACAGACCGTACTACCTGGAGGGGTATGGTCAAAACTGGTACACAGCATTTTGAGGATGAGCAGACTAGACTTCACAAGGAAAAGCAGAGACAGCTCAAGGAACGTCAGCAAAATCCTAGATGAGCTCATCTTCGTCGGAGCCCTCTTTGTTGCTCTCAGTGTAATCGGACATGTGCCTCCAGAATTGGCCTTTTCAGCCATGAGAGGGCCTGCCAACGCCATCAAGACAACTCCTAAGGATCAAAGACAACATCATCATCTGTCAAGATGGACTGCCAAAGAAGAAGGAATGGGACCTGCAGACATGCATAGAAAAGGGACAAAGAGGAGAAAGCTCATCTATAGACTGGAGTTTAGAACATCTTAGTGAGTGACTATACGCCAATCAGTTGAGACGCATTTCTTTAGATGTACTCTCGGATATATGTGTGTTGCAGCAATACTCCATTGTAGGTTGTACCTGAACTTTGTTGAGGGTTAATAGTTATTGGAGGTTGAAGTGTTTTCCAGCCTTGAAAAGATCAGATCAACCACCTCCCAAAGACACAAACTCACTATTGCAGAAACAATGAAATAAGCTTATCTATATTACAGGCAGTCCTCACGATACATCAAATTTTCATACACTTCAAACATTTGAAAGTCTAAGGAATATGAAAGTACAACATGATGACTCTCAAAAGCTGCCTGCACACACACATACCATTTTATTTTTACAAACAGAACTACTAGAAATGAAAGTTGAATGGACGAATCTGCTTGTATTGAAACATCAATTCAAAGACAAATAAGTACTTCAGATGCAAAACACAATTGTTGACTGTTCACAGTATCACAATACTGATATTTCCACAACCAGACTAGTTATGAAAGTTAATTTGTTGAGAAGATCACACATTTAAATAAAGTTTAATTACAAAACATTGCAATACTTCATTTGTTATTTTTGCTAACTTTCTACCAGAGAAATTGTCACACTCAAAAGTGTAAATCTTTAACTCATTTTCATTACAGCAAAAAATTTAAATAATCTCCAACAAAGGTTTTTCAAAGAGAGAATATTGAGGTAAAGAAAATAAAATTTTGTCCATTTTCTTGTAATGTCCAATCATATTTCACCAAATTCTGTCCTAGAGGAATTCCTTCCAGTTTCATGAAGTAATAATTTGCACAATGCCTTCCAAGTTATCCTATTGTTCTAAGGTTTGACTTCCATGTGACTTTTTTTTATGATTAGTTAAAATTCTATTCTCAGAGAAAGTTTTACCACAGATGTCACAATGATAGGGTTTCTCGCCTGTGTGGACAGGCCTGTGACGAGTTAAGCTTTGATTATCAGAATATGTTTTACCACAAATATCACAGCTGTATGGTCTCTCACCTGTATGGCCACGTACATGAATTGTTAAATGACCTCTTTGAGAAAATGTCTTACCACAGATATCACAATGATATGGTTTTTCACCTGTATGGACACGTACATGTTGAGTTAGATGACCATTTTGAGAGAATGTTTTACCACAAATATCACAATGGTATGGTTTCTCACCAGTGTGTGTGCGTATGTGTCTAGTTAATGTACTATTGTCAGAGAATGTTTTACCACAAATATCACAGTGGTATGGGTTGTCACCAGTGTGGATGCGTATATGGTTAGTTAAACCACTACTGTTAGAGAATGTTTTTCCACAGATATCACAGTAAAATGGTTTATGTCCTGTGTGAACTTGCTTGTGACTAGTTAAACTACTATATGCAGAGAAATTTTTCCCACAGACCGTACAATTGTATGGTCTCTCACCAGTATGAATACGTACATGAAGAGTTAAGTGACTACTCCGAGAGAAGGATTTACCACAGATATCACAGTGAAATGGATTCTCACCTGTGTGAATACGTACATGTTCAGTTAAGTGACCATTCTGAGAGAATGTTTTCCCACAGATATCACAGTGGTATGGTTTCTCACCAGTATGCATTCGTATGTGTTTAGTTAATCCACTTCCATCAAAGAATCTCTTTCCACATATATCACATGGGTATGGTTTCTCACCAGTGTGCATACGAATGTGCTTAGTTAAACTATTACTGTCAGAAAATGATTTTCCACAGATATCACAGTGGTATGGTTTCTCACCAGTGTGCATTCGTATATGTCTAGTTAATGCACTATTGTCAGAGAATCTTTTCCCACAGACATCACAGTGGTATCGGTTATCACCAGTGTGCATGCGAATGTGCCTACTCAATGTGCTGCTACCAGAGAATGTTTTCCCACAGATATCACAGTGGTATGGGTTGTCACCAGTGTGCACACGTACATGTCTAGTTAATGCACTGTTGTCAGAGAATCCTTTCCCACAAATATCACAGTGGAATGCTTTATCTCTGACTTGTTTGTGATTAGCTAACAAAGAGAAAATTTTCTCTTCGATATCACAATGGTATGGTTTCTCACCCATGTGAGTATCTTTATGATTAGTCATATTCCCTCTTTCTAAAAATGCTCTCTTAAAGATAATACAGAGGTATGGCCTTTTTCTTTTGCAAATGAAGTTGAGTCTAATTCAAATTAGAACGTCAGAAAAATGTTTTCATACAAATACTACATTGATATGTTTGTGTGAATATGTTTCAGAATAGTTGATTCGCTATTATGCCAAAATGTTTTTCTACAGATATCACAGTGATGTGGTTTCTCACCTAAGTGAATATATTTGTGCATAGTCAAATGACCGTACTGAGAAAATTCTCTACCACAAACATCACAGTGGTATAGCCTTTCACCAGAATGAATACATTTATACTTCGTAAAATTGCTGATGTAGGATAAGTTTTACCACGTGATTGTGCATTGGTAATTTTTTTTTTTTTTGTATCTCACTGAACATTTTTATGCAAAGACAAAGAATTGTTTTTAGTAATTTCTTTACTTATAGATTTTAAAATAGTTATCCTTGAATTTATATGAAATACTTTTTGCTCAAATTAAATAAGGGATTAGATTGAATGAATGTCTTATAACAGATGTCGATTCTGTGAATCTACACATGTCACTAGGATCAAGCTTTGTTCATATTTTAAGTGACTGAATTCATCATCGTCGTTTAACGAAGGCTTTCCATGATAGCATGGGTTGGACGATTTGACTGAGGACTGGTGAAACCAGATGGCTACACCAGGCTCCAATCTGAATTATATGTTTATGAACTTGATTTTAATTTTGCTGCAATTTATGGTTATGAACAATAGTTACTTGTGTACTTGATAACATTAGGTTTGTTTTAAAAACTGACAAATTTCTTGAACTGGCAATTTCCATTTCAATGTCACCACAAACCCTGAAATAGAGAATATAAAGTAGAAAGGACAAAGCAAAATTGACATGGAGGTTATTAAAAAGGAGACATTGACTGGAGACATTGAATATTAAAATAACAAAGATCAGAAAATACTTACAGAAGCAAGACACAATAGTACGGATATGTAGTGGAAATGGATGATATAATGTGTATATGAGGACTTTAGAAGGAAGATAATAATGGGATGCACAGATAGAGAAAACAGATCAAAATGATTTTAGTGGAAATTAGGTATGAACAGATATTAACTGGAAAGTTGTTTTTTTTTTAAGACATCTACTAAACATAAATGAAGAAAAAAATTGTTGTCAACAAGAGAATACATTATGCATGAGAATGTGTACATATGTGGTTGAGATGTCTTCTTCCCAACAAAGAGGTTTCGGGTACAATCCCACTGCATGGCACCTTGGGCAAGTATCTTTTACTATCACCTTGGGTCAACCAAAGCTTTATGAGTAGATTTGGTAAATGAAACTGAAAGAAGCCCTTTGTGTATTTAATCATCATCATTTTAAAATCCAGTTTCCCACGCTTACAGAATTTGTTGAAGCAGATTTTCTATGGCCAGATATGTTTTACATGGAAGAGTGGAAGCAAATGGCATGGTATGCCTCATGGTGACAAAATGCAATATCAAGACAAGGAGGCACAAAGTACACACATGGACACACACACACACACATAAGGCACAGGCGTGGCTGTGTGATAAGAAGCTTGCTTCCCAACCACATGGTTCCAGGTTCAGTCTCACTGTGGGCAAGTGTCTTTTACTGTAGCCTTGGACCAACCAAAGCATTGTGAGTGAATTTGTATGTTTTTAGTATTGTGATAATACGACAAACACAAAACATAACACACACATAGAAATAGCTACAGCAACAACAGGTTCAAACACTATACTGGGACGCACACCACCAACAAAGAGAGGAACAGTATCTGACCAAATCTGCCTAGTTAGCTTGCACTGTGCTCACCACCAGACTCAAGGCTTAAAGAAATAGAATGAACTGTGGAGGAAGTACAACATATTCAAATTGTCATGGCTGCATGTTGACTTGTGCAGTAAAGTCCTAAAATTGGCAGTGACATGTTATAACTAGAAAAATCTGAGGGGGTCACACTTTCTTATTCAACCAACTAATTACATATAGTATTATTCTATCAGGGATGACATGGGGAAGCACAGCAATGATTCTAAGCTAGGTAGAGACATGGTATTACTGGGAAAGAAGGATCTGTGGGTTACATCACCTTATTCAGTCAATTAATCATACACTGCATTACTGCTTGATCAGGTACAACCTGGGATTATGCATCACTGACTTTGCGTTATAACTTGCCAAAGTAGCAGAACTTAACTTTACCTAAAATTTCCCTTCTTTTTTTGGTGATTTCTATAAACAGATTGCTGAAGTGGCTATAGAACACACTACAAACAGATTAATTAAATATCATAGAACACTCTGTTGTCTTTGACAGTGAGTCTTTGATGCAATGGCCTGTAGATCTGGAAAATACCAAATAGCAATAGTAACGGCTGGAAGGACATGTGGAAGACATTATAATAGGGATGTTTGTTGGGAAAACCTCTGATGAAATAGATGATATAGATTGTTGTGTATGACAATATAACCATGCACAACGATTTAAAATACTCGTGAATGGGGCTAAAAATTAAATGTAACCAGCCTTCTTTTGTTTTATGATCGCTGAACGAAGACAGAAAGTTATTCTGAATAATTGGCATTAAAAATTTTGAATATCAGTTTTTATTTTTTTATTTTTCATCAGTACTGCAATATTATAATCTATTGCAATCTCCGTAATTTTAAGAGTTGACGCAAAAAAAAAAAACGAAAAATGTTAAAAGCGGAAAAATTCAAGAAAAGAATTCAAAATTTGGAAAACCATTTCTGGTAAAATCGTAGGGTCTTTTCTGTACACCAAATTTGAAAACAACTAAAACACTATAAAAAAAAAAAGAGAGAAAAGTGTGACAGCAACAGAAAAAATCTAAATCGTTATCTCCGATGTTAAAAACACGGATCTGAAGAAATATCTTCATTGGGTGGAGGGAGAGAATGGAGAGGAAGGTTTATCCGACAAGTCCGCCCGATCATTGCTTAACAGTGTCATTATTTCCACTTTCATTTTCCAATCATAAAATGAAATAATACCATACAACACATAATGTTTTAATGTGCTTACTAAGCATGTTTAATCAAAGATAACCAAGACTAGAAGCCACAATAAAATGATAGCAAATAGAATTGTTCAAATTCGGTTTTTAAAAACATGTTTATCATTATTGATTATATATGATGTATAACATCAACACCCATCAACACACGCTTTAGTTTGACCGTATAAACTGGGTATTGATGTGTTCCTATTTCTTTAAAGTGAATATGATTAAACATACTAAACACAAGAAAAACATATTTTATATACACATAGAGGCTTAATCAAAAGAGAAACTCAACTCTGGATATCCAAAATATCGACTGCAATTGATTTAGTTCAAACGAGATTTAGCTGACAAGAGAAAAACGATGCAGAACATTGTGATAATACGTCGTAATTAATAAATAAACTTCAATGTTACCATGTATAGTGTTGCTAAATAGTTACTCAAACAGAACATCACCAACGACTATTTTTTTCTTTTTTAGATAAAGATTTAAACCTGGATGTAAATAACACCTAATCATTAATATTGTAGGCTGCTAGAACAGATGTTTTCATAAAAATACTAAAACATTATATTTAATAATTAGCTACTGATAACAGATCAACTTACCGTTTTCTTTCTGTCTTCTTTCATTATTTGGTGTGATAATATTGAGACATGAACGGATTTGAGGGCAATTAACGGACATTATTAGTACACAAATATACCAACATACTCAATTAGTGAAACAGCAGTGATAATACAGCCCAAACTAACCGATACAGATACATCAGTAAAAATTCTTCAGCCATACTTTCACAAAATGGGTTGTTTATTCATTCTCTACTATGTTATATACATGAAAGGAATGGTATGTATAAAATACCTTATGATTCTAAAAAATCAACATCTAAGTTTTTTTGACGTAAACTATTTCAGAGTTTGGATTAATTACAAACTAGCTCAAAGGGCTGAAAGCGAAGTTAACCTTACAGTGGGAGGAGGGGGAAGTGACAAAATAAGGTGTTTTTACTGCATTTTTGATTTGAGACAAAATATACTTTTTTACAAATGTTCACTACCTTACAAAACTACATCAGTTAAGCAAATGATCTTCCCTGATTTCATTAAAGGCATTATAACGTAATCTGATCTCAATTTAAAAAATTATCGCCATTCTCTTTGAGCATATAAAAGACAATTTTGGCTGGGGCAAAATGAGTAAGCTAAGATAAAGTAAATTTGCCACTTCAGTTTTCCAGAAAACTGACTCATACACATCAATATTTATCTCTAGTCATCAAAAATATCAGAAATATAAAAAAAAGATTTAATATCTAGGTTAAATGAAAGAGGATCAGGGAAAATGGCACATGATATGAAATTAACAAATCTCAACTAAATATATAAAAAACTTCAACATAAAATATCTATAGCTTCATCATGATCTGCTAGTGTCCTCTTTGTGATATATCTACTCACGATGCAGTTCAGGAGAAGAAATTATTGGAATTAGACATTGCTCATTTTACCTCATGTCTATACATCATGTTTTGAAACTTGAAAATTATCAAACTAGACATTTGTGTGGGAAAAAAATTGAATTGGAATCCAAGAGAGAAGAATATTGATTGTTAAACACCAAGAATTATCCAGATATTTTGTTAGTAACCACAATTACAATCAAGTCAAATTTGAGGAAAAATTTCTTGATAAGAGGACCTACCAACTGACTATGTGTCAGACTCTCAACTTCAACAACAACAACTGTACTGATCAATTTTTGATCATGATGCAACAGTACAAAATAATCTTTTCTACTCTAAGCACAAGGCCCAAAATTTGGGGGGAGGAGGCCAGTCAATTAGATTGACTCCAGAATACAACCGGTACTTAATTTATCGATCCTGAAAGGATAAAAGGCAAAGTCGACCTCAGTAGAATTTGTACTCAGAACGTAAAGACAGACTAAATACCGCTATGCATTTTACCAGGCGTGCTAACATTTATGCCTTGCAACAGTGCAAAATAATGATGCAATCCTTCCAATTTCAAACATGCAGGGAGAAAATTATGAAAAATTAGAAGTTATTCATTAGGAAATTTCAGTTAACTGAGGATTTTTTTACTTATATTATTCAGTACTCCACAATTTAAATTATTTCTAAATTCATGGCATTGGTCTTCTTGAGTTATTTCCCATAGCTTGCTTTAGGTAAACTTCTACTTTCCCTAAATTTATTTCTATATGTAAAAATCCTTGTTGTTGAATGATAAGTCGGGTTCAACTTGGACTACTGTCCAATAATTTTGATACAAGGTCATACCAGTCACCTTATAAGATTTTCCATTAAATATGTAAATTTTGTGAAGGTGAGTTTTGATTTCTTGTATCTCTTTTTATTTGACAGTTGTTAACAATTATCTCCAGGTTTGTTTTCTTTCTCCAACTAAAAAGAAATTTCTATTCATTGAGAAATTTTTCCATATGTCACTTTAACTTATTTATTATGCTGTAGGCATTTGGTATTGATCAAATTGAGGTTTATTGTTTCTCTATAAATCCACTAGAACTGCTGACAGTACTATTCAAACAATTAGTCTTAAAACAGTAATAAATTTTTCTCTTGCTCTACCTCAAAAAAGATATTCCAGAATATGCAGACCTGTAGTGAAGTTCAGGTTAATACATAATTAAGTCAACACTATGATACTTACATTATTTCCATTTGATAGATTGTCCTCATCCTGTTTGTTGCTAGCACAAACAGGGTGAGGACACAATGTTTCGGCTGATATACCCTCCAGCCTTCATCAGGTGTCTTGGGGAAATTTTGAACCTGGGTTCTCATTCCTAACGAT
>JARUKP010000650.1:0-10908 GCA_029874955.1 Octopus insularis | reverse complement strand
TATATATATATATATATATACACACACACACACACACATGCATATCATTCGACATGATAAATTGCTGACCACTACACACATTTCTTTTCTCTCCTTGTTTCTTTATGTGTTCTTTTCTGTGAAAGAGCACAGGCTCAAAACATTAAAGACTTTTTCAATTCCCAAGCGTTATACAAATACGGCTGTTTGTTTTCTACACCACCTGTGGACGTCTTACATGTCAAAGAGAGCAGTCAAATTCCAAACTAAGAGCAAACATTTTTATTTATGGCACATTGCTTGTAGGCAAGCAGGACACTCGGATGAATAAAAAATCTCATTTAACTCTATACCCATGAGATTCCCTATTAATTAGTTAATTAATTGATTAATTAGCCATCTGTAGCTCATCAGTAGAATCCCTGGAAAATGCATAATTATGAAACTATAATACCTATCGAGAACACAAAGTAAACATCTGTGCATTTACTTCCATCTTTATACATCAAGAATTCAAATCAAATGTCCACAACTAACGTGCCAAGTCAGAATAGTTCAGCAGTGAATAAATTCAACCGTGTATTACCTGGCTGAAGAATTAAAATCTTTAACTACATAAATACAAGGGTAAAAATTATTAAAATAATGATTTATATCAGTGGTTAGCATACATAATAAAAGGCAGTAGATATAAATATTTTTATAATATAAGAGTGTATAAAAATTTATACATGAAGAGGAGACCACCACAAAAATGCATTCTGGTTGGAAACATTCTTAGTTATGGTACATTGCTTTGAGATTTGACTGCTCTCTTTAGCTTGTAAGAAGTCCACATGGTGGTCTTTTCTCTGTGTATAAATTTTTATACACTCTTATATTATAAAATTATTTATGTCTACTGACTTTTATTACACATGCTAATCACTTGTATAAATTATCATTTTAATAATTTTTACCCTTGCATTTATATATATATATATATATATATATTTGGCATATTTTGCTTTATGAGTTCAATAAAGGCAACAAGGCAATGGAAAGTGTGAGGAATATCGATGCTGTATATGGGGATCAGACAATAAGCATCATCCAGCATCAGTGGTGGTTCCAGAAATTCTGAGCTAGAAACTACAGCCTGGAAGATCTGTAGGGCTCAACAAGGACATCCTGCAAACCCTGGTAGAACAAAATCCCATCATAACTGTTGAAGAACTAGCAGAGAAGTTTGGATTTGGTCATTCAACCATTCATTGACACCTGCATACCATCAGAAAAGTCAGCAAATTGGGTCAGTGGGTTCATCACAAACTTTCCGAGTCTAATCGCATGCAGAGAGTGAATGTGTGCTCTTCTTTGCTGTCACGTCTCATGAATGAACCTTTTCTAGATCGAATAATGACTGGTGACACGAAATAGGTTCTCTATAAAAATGTCAAGTGCAAATACCAGTGGGTAAGGATAGGAGAAACACCAACACTCCAGGCTAAAGAAGGTCTTCACCCATGTAAGGTATTGTTATCTGTTTGTTGGGATATGAAAGGTTTAGTCCACTTTGAACTTTTAAAACCCAAACCAAATGATAACAAAGTAGATCCACTGTGAGCAGCTTAAGTCAGCACTAGAAAAAAAAAAAATGACCATCTTTGGTTTCAAGATGAAAGGTGTTCTTCCATCAGGATAATGCAAGGATGTCATCCCAAAGGCTGGAGTAGCTTGAATGAGAAATGGTGCCCCATCCACCATATTCCCCAGACATTGCTCCATCTGATTATCATTTATTCTGCAATCTTCAAAATCATTTGGACGGACAAAATATGAATTCTGTAGATGAGATCAGAACAGTACTGGAGGAATATTTTTCACCACAGACAAGTGATGGAAGAACATTGAAGAAAATGAAGGAGAGTATGTTTTAGATTAAAAGAGAACTTCATCTTAATTTTGAAGAATAAAAGAAGTATTAAAAAACTGCAATATTTGAGGGATGATCCAATATTTATGCCTCTAATTTAGAATAAAAGCTGAATTATTAAACTGATTTACTTCAAAGTGATTTTCACTAGATATTTTATGGAAATTAAGTTTACTGAGACAAACATCAAGTTTTGATGGCAACAATGATATGTAATTACTTCTGACATTGGAACTATTTAGAACAAACACCACCAGTAGTATTTTGTTATTGCAGTGTATACAGTATTAACAAGAGAGTAGCTTCTACATAACTGTTTCACGTGTTTGGTATAGTAACTATAGATTACTACCAAAAAAAAAAAAAAAAATTCTTATTTTAACACAAGAATGATCTGTTTATGCTCCAAAACAAGATAATGCATCCCAGCAACAGAGGAAAGCCGCTGGAAAAACTGAGCGAATGGTTTCTTTGATCTGCTGTGTTTGCCAAATATCTTCTGACCTAGACAAAAACTAAACAATTAAGACAACATTATCAGAAACAACTTAAAAACAAAGACAAAAAATTAAGAATTGAAATTAGATTACAGAATTGGCTTGTTGGGAGTTTATCTTCAATTTTATGGCAGTCAGCTTTCCCCTTAGATAAACTGAAACAAATTCACTCATCTCTTTTAGTGCCGGAGTCACAACTGGATGAATTTACTTTTTACATTATTAATACATCATGGGTTATGAATAAGTCTTTCGTATTGTATCTATAGGCGTTTAGTGTTGTCATAAAATTAGATCCAGAAAAGGCATTTTTTAATTGGCTTTCATGAAAATAGAAACAGTTTCATTGCTATTTTTAACAATTTATGAAGATATGTTCATCTCTTTGTTTGAAGATGTTAAAATGTAACAGCCAGAAATTGCTTATCAAAATTATCCTCAAAATCATTGTTAACATCATCATTGTCATTGATATTGTTGTTGTCATCAACAACATCATCATCAATACTCTTATGTATGCTTTTCCATGCTGGTATGGCTTGGATGGTGTGTCACTGTTCAAATCACTTCTTACATCAGGTTACTGCTCAGGGACTACAACTCACTCTTGTGTTTCATTTTCAACATGTTTTTATGCCTGGATGCTTTTTCTAACATCAGCCATTTAATCGAGTGGACAGGGTTTATTCTATCATAACAGCACTGGAAAATATATCTAGTTCCCATAGAGAATACACAGTGTTTTTACCATTTGTTCAAGGCAACATAACAGCGAGTGATGAAAGAGAGAGAGAGAGAGAGAGAAACACTAATTAGAGTGAGAAGGTGACAAAGGAGAGGGTGGTGGAAGAGAGATAGTGGTAGTTACATATTGCTATTGGTAATGAGAAAGAATGTAAAAACAACATGAGTAGCATCATGGGAGAAGCGAGGACACTCGGAAGGAGACAAGATTATGAAAAAAGAAGAAATGAAAGTCAAAGAAGTCAAAGAAGGTGATGAATTGCATGAATGAGGAGGAGTAGGACTCTGAAGTTTCTTGAGTTTAGATTATTCTTCCATGTCTGGAATTTCTTCTCTAAATTTTCTATGGATTCAGTTACAATAGCAAGGTCATTTATACAGAAGTTCCTGTGGACAGCCAGTCGTCTCTGTTATGGCAGGAAAAATTATAAGTAGAAGAGTGAGAACTGTGCTTTGTTAAACTCCTAATTTCTTGCTGATTTTTTCATCATTAGTTTCATTGTCATCTTTGCTGATTTGTTTTTATTATCTGTTTTCAACGTTGCTATGAAGAAGATGAGTTGTGAGATACAGTGTTACACTTTTATGTTCTGGTTATCATGATTGTGAAGCCCAACATTTTCAGATTTGATTATAGTCCTGTTTTACTCGAGACCTGGGTTAGCCCTTATCCTCAAAGACCAGTCAAAGATCAATAACCAAGCATATACAGCACCTCACCGTGATATAAAAGCTGAGTAGATAGAGTATGATATAGTAGATTCATGAGGGTGTGAGTTCATATTATAATGCAGGTATTTTATGTTACCCTAGACATTCAATTCTCTTTACCACTGGCATGTTACCATCAAAAGACCAAAATCCTAACCAGGTAATGCTTTCTTTCTCATTGTCTTACTACTAAAGAAAGTAGAGTTAGAGTTTAGTTGTATAGATTATTGCTGTTTAGAAATGGATTCAGGTGAGGATTCCTTTAGAAAACCTATGAATATTACACCATTGCAATGCTTTGCTCTCCTCTTTAAAGATGTGATATCTCATAGTTACCATAGTTACCATGTTAAATTGCATCATATGAAAACAAATTCCAAATAACATAATATTGTGTATTTACGCAGTATCTATTCCGTATACATAATACCCAAGAATTACTACTGTCTTTGGAACAATCGGAAAAACGGTCAAGTAAGAAGAAAGGTAAAGAAAATGATGTGATTGGCTTCACAGTTTTTCGGGTAAGCAAAACTTATAATCTAAAGAATGTTATTATTCATTCTTTCATATAATTATGGCTACCTCTAAACTATTTACTGAATAGAGCCTAATATAGTTCTGGTCTCATCTAAACTTGACAACTACTTACTAGATGAAGAATCCTTTGTTTCAGGTAACCTTCTTTCATCTGCCCCCCCCCACTCTGTCTTACCTAAACACCCTACTTCAAACACTTTTCATATCTTCCCTTTCAAACTGAACTTCAAACTATATAATAATTTCATTGATATTACCTCCGCTGTCTTTCCTAATTAAGTAATAATAATTTATGATCTGATAGAGAAGGATTTATTTTATTAAAATATTTTCTTTACTATAGTAATATCACTAGTGAAACATATTACTGGCCTAATATACCAATGTGTGTATGTATGTGTGTGCGTGTGTGTGTATGTGTGTGTGTGTGTGTGTGTGTGCGAGCATGTGCGTGCATGCACTCATGCTTGTGTATTTGTGTATATCCCATGTATGTCTGCATGATTGTGCTTGTATGTCTGTTTGGTACGGATTGCCTCTTGATTTAAAGCTAAAATCTCAAAATTTCTCAGTTTGAAACTCATTTTCTTACTAGGTATGAAAAACGAGACAGTGTCACTTCCATTTCTAACAACATGTGCAAAAGTTTGAATGTCACAACTTCCTATTTTTGTAATTTCCCTATTGTTGTATTCAACCTCTCCATCGATGCTAACCTCTATATTTGACTGAGGAAGCTTGCTTTGATGATTTGACAATATCTTTATCTTGGAACTACTTCTTGCACGAGTTGTTTCCACTTGTTTCCTGACTCTTTAATATCAGAAACATATATTTGAAAGGATTGGAACTAACAGTAAACATCAAATCAAAACACTAATTGTTGGAAAATCCTGATGACTTTTATCTAATTCTTTGACTGACTGTAGTGGATGGACCAAATATTCTATAATCAGTTGAATCATCATGATAATATTTGCCTGGTAATATTAAACTTAGATGAATGAAAAGTTATAAAAATACTGGTCTGGATTAAGCTTCAGGAGAATGAGGGACCATGGGGTTTTATAACATTCTGAAATTTTTCAAACATATCTAACAACATAAATACACTAGTAACGCTGCCACCACCACCACCATTGCTGCTGTTGCCAACAGCGCTGCTGCCGGCACCACCACCACCACCACTACAACAGCAGCAGCAGCAGCCACTGCTGCCACCACAGTAACAACAATTTGTTAATGGGTGATAAACTAAAAGTGAAATAAAAACTCAATATTTGAAAGACATGTACCTGAACCAAATGGCCACCACCACTAAGTGAGCAAAAAACTTGATGAGTTTTTTGACTTTGAATTATGTTATTGAGTCTGTTAAATAATTTTCTATTCTGTATTGAAATGCTACTGAGGGTTGACTGCCTTTAATAGTTTCAGAGTCAATAAAATACCAGTAACAAACTAGGGAAGTAATAAGTAACTGTTTCCCTCTCTCCAAATGTTTGGATTGCTTTGTACTTGTGTTATTTAATTATTTGTTGTTAGTCATAATTAAGGGGCAACAAAAAGTATAAATGTTGTTTATTAGACAGATGTCAATGTAACATGTCCATTATGCTACTAATTCCTTTCTTCTATTTAGTTGCATAATATTTTCGATATCATTTTATAATATGTAATTCAATGTCAGTCTCTTTAACTTGTTCACTAATGAGTTTATAACTGGACACACATTCAGACTCAGACTCTTTGTTCTCTCTACCATTTACAGCCTTGCTAAGTGATGGTCAGTGCTTTCATGGAGAGGTTTAATAACACTGAAGCATGTCTACAGTTGCTGACCATATTTAGCATATCCCCCACCACACCACTACGTTTTCCTTTTTTATTTTTGATAAATTTTGTATTTTAGACCTTATCTTTCCTAAGAAAAATTTATCATTAAAGTTAATGATTATCAACTGTCTCCATTTAATTGTAGCTCAGCAGTAAATAGGTACTATGTGTATGTAAAGTTTAAGCAAATAAAGACTGTAGAACTGATAGAAGTTCCTTTGTTTGAAAGAACTGTCATATACCCGAATGATGGGGGAAGAATCAATGAGAAACAATTCCACAGTTATCTCCCTTTAATCTTTACATTTCATACTTACCACATTTAAAAAAACAAATTTTTTAAAATTTCTTAAAATTTTACCAGATAAAAACCAAGTCAGGGTTAGAGTTTGCTATTTTTGTTTTTTGGTTTTATGAATCTATCTTTTATTTTTTTTAATGAAATTCTAGGCCGGCATCAATCAGAAATATAGAATTCACAACAAACTCTACGATAGAATCCATTCTGGCCCCTTTTCTAATGCTCGAGGAGTATTTGCAAGAGTTGCCTTTAAAAAAGGAGTTTACTGTATTATCCCATCGACTTTTCAATCAAAAATACGTGGTGAATTCATATTACGTATTTATGCTACTTCAAACATAAACTTGAGGTAAAGTTTATTTTTGCTATCAACATTCCTGTTGTTATTGTTGTGAGAGTGGTAAATGGCAGAATTTATAGAATCTTAGAACGATCCTTTGAAATCTTGCCAGAATCAACCTTAACTTTATATCCATTCTAGTTGATAAACTAAGTACCTGTTAAATAGTTGAGTGGTAGTAAAATTTTCCTTCAAACATTAGTCTTGTGCTTTGTTTAGATTTGTCATTATTTTTCCTCTACCCCAGAGAACTTATAAAAGATGGTCCTAAAGCTAAGCGCTTCTTCAGAGCACCCTATTTAGCAGCTACAGCAGTCAATATTTTTCGCGGAGAACAGCTTTTTACTGACACCAGTCAACGTAAGTTATCTATCACTATCTCTCTCAAATATAATCCTATACTTTGTGTTGCCTTGAAATTCTCTTACATAACATGACAAAATTATTACACGTTTTCCTTTTTTTTCTGTTTTTTCATTCTGTAACATTAACCAAATATAACCTGTCCAGTTGATATTAAGAATTTTGCTGCTTTATTTATGTGCACTCTATATGAGTTTAAACATAATATGCTATATTGAACTCTATAAAATAGAACAGAAAGAAAATAGAATTCACGGTACTGTTTATTATTCATTATGATCATTTTGACCCATCAGGTATCAGTGCCTCACAGGTGAGATACTAATACAAACAGTGCAGATATGTCTTACCAGATGACAATGTCAAAAAGTACCTTGTGTTTTAATCTCTGCTTTGCTTATTTCAATTCAAGTACATTTCAGTTGTTGTCGTTCGCTACTGGTAAACACAAGAAACTTGGGTTATAATGAAGAACACGTCTCATATAAGAATTAAAGTAACTTTTATAAAGAATCAAAAAATAGAATAGATATAAAAATAAGTAGGTGAATCAAATAATATGCTTTACCCAGATAATGAAACGTGTTAAATAAAACCATGGATAGGACAAAACACAACTGGAAATTCAAACTGGTCTTAGGCAACCTTTATACTTATGTTCTTCATTTTGATCCAAATTCCCTATGTATACAAGTAGCAAAAGACAACTACTAAAATGTATTCTAACTGAAAGAAGGGAAACAGGGATTAAAAAAATGAGGTACTTTTTGAGAAGTCACCTGATGAGACACATCTGCACCAATGATGCAACACAACTGTTTGTCCAGCATCTCACTTGTGAGGAGGCACCTATGCATCATTGGTCAAAAGGATTCTTGTGAATAATAATGAGTCTTGTGAATTCCATTTTCTTTCCCTCATATTTTATAAATTCTATGGGCATGAAGGAATTCCTGAAATAAACCCAATGTCATTCAAATCCATATTGTTGTGACATGAGAAAGCTGAAGACAGTGAACTGGCTTTAAAGAGCATACTACAAAGTGTAAACCCAAATTCAAAATTATTATTTATGTATCATCATCATTGTCATTTAATGTCCATTTCCCATGCTAGTCTGGGTTGCATGCTCTCTCCCTCAATAATAATAATAGTAATGATAATGGACAAGTGAAGAGAACAAGGTAGTAATGCAGTGCTACTTGGATAGTTAACCCAGAGTAGGAAGTTACAGAAAATGTATGTTAGCACATCATCATCATCTTTTAACGTCTGCTTTCCATGCTGGCATGGGTTGGGCAGTATGACTGAGGACTGGCAAGCCTGGAAGCTGTGCCAAGCTCCAATCTTTTCTGACAAGGTTTCTGTAGCTGGATGCCCTTCCTAACGCCAACCGCTTGAAGAGTGTAGTGGGTGTTTTTTGCCAGTCAGGCAGCACTGGCAACAACCACACTCATATGGTGCTTTTACATGCCACCAGCATGGGAGCCAGTCTGGCAGCACTGGCATCAACAAGGCTCGAATTGTGCTTTTTTCATGCCAGTGGCACAGGAGCCAGCCAGGTAGCACTGGCATTGACCATGCTCAAATGGTGCTTATTACGTGCTACTGGCACATGTGGCACTGACATCGACCATGACAACGATTTCACTTGACTCAACAGGTCTTCTCAAACACAACATATTGCCCGATGATTGAAGAGTACTTTTAAACACACCAGTTATGCAGTGCTGGCATTGGCCACGGTTACGATCTTACTTGGCTAATCAGGTCTTCTCAAGCACTTATCTCCAAAGTTCTCAGTCACTTGTCATTGCCTCTGAAGCCCAATGTTTGAAGGTCGTGCTTCACCACCTCATCCCAGGTCGTCCTAGGTCTACCTCTTCCACAGGTTCTCTCCATATAGCTGTCTTCATCCATATGCAACACAAGACCATACCAGCACAGTTGCCTCTCTTGCACACCACATCTGATGCCTATTATGTCCAAGATGCTTCTCTCAAGACTCTTACACTCTGTCGTACATGCACATTGACATTGCATATCTAGTGAAGCATGCTAGCTTCATTTCTTTGAAGCCTATGCATGTCCTTGGCAGTCACAGCCCATGTTTCACTACCATGCTATATGGCTGTTGCATAAATGCATCATACAGTCTACCTTTCACTGCCCTTTGTTACCAGCAGAGGTAGCAACTCTCTGAACTTTGCTCAGCAGAGACTGGTGGACCAGTCTGATGCTATTAGGGGAAATAAGTGGATGGCAGAATTAGAGTTAGAAGATTTTGCAAGGGAACTAAAAAAGAAAGACCAAAAAGTAAAATAGGTAAACAACACAAACCAGGATGAAGTAAGATGCATAAAGGATATAATTCAAGCCAAGGAAGAACCTACAAGGGAAAATAATAGCACTAACAATAGTATGGATAGAGTATAAGATAGGCTATGATAAGTGAATAAATGAAGGTTTGAGTTCATTTAGCATTGTAGACAACATAAGAGAGTTAATTAGCCTTAGCATAAAGAAATGGAAAGTAGATCTCTACTCAGGTGACACAACATTAGGGCAAGTTAAGATTGGGAGGAATTTTCCAGGGAGACTCATTATCCCCTTTAATATTTGTGTTAACCCTGCCTACCAGTTTAGTATTAAGCAAAGAATAAAAAATAGATAGATTCTTTAATTCTAAGTGTAAGACTCTTCAGCAAAGATATAGTTATGGAATATGGTATAAATAAGTGTGCAATATTAGTCATAAAATTTACCAAAGAAATGTTGTGATTGATGTGAGCAATATGTTAGTTATATCATGATATAATACATACTCACACATACACACATATCTCAACTGATGTCCACCTACACATGACACACATATAACTCAAGCACACTTAGCACAACACATAAGCAACTCATGATATGTAAGGAATTAGAATCTATCATAAAATACAGTGATTAAAGGAGTCTATTAGAGAAGAGCAACAGGAATATATCAGAGGTTAATATATTTGTATAAAAATCTGAATTATTGAGCATCTTTAAAGACAAACTTCCAGTTGGTATTTCATTCAGGTTTATTTCTTATCACTTTGTTTCTGTGACTTTGGTCACAGTTTCTCCTTTTAGTCTAAAGTTTTTAACACTCTTTCCTTCCCACTTAGTAACTTGCTTGTGCTCTCTCTTCCACTCTAACTCCTTATTTCTACCTTGTATTGAACTGTCTGCATACATGATTGCCTGTTTCACAAACTGCTTATTCCTATGTATATACTGATATATCTAATATAACTTGCTTTGTAATAATTTCTTGCTCTCTCTTTCACCTCTCTTATCACAGCTACTGCTTTCTCCTTCCAGAATAAAAAAGAAAGGAAAAAAATCCAACAAAGAGACTCCACACGTGACCTAGCCTTTTATAGTCATATATAGCATGTACATGTGTGTATATGTGTTTGTATGTGAGTGTGTGTGTCTGTATGTATATGAGTATTTGTGTGTGTGTGTGTGATTGTATGTATATATGAGCATTTGAGGGTGTGTGTATGTTTCTCAGTAATGTATACATGAGTGTGTGTGCGTGTGTGTGTGCATGTCTGTGTATATTTGTATGTATATGTCTGTTGGTGTTTATCATTGTTATTGTATGTGTTCCTGTATATGTGTATGATACTCTGTCTAAATA
>JARUKP010000649.1:0-10909 GCA_029874955.1 Octopus insularis | reverse complement strand
GAAGAAGCACTGCAAAACAAAGATGCACCACATGGCAGTATGACTCCAGACAGTGCTGCCGGTCAGCAGACTGAAGCCTGAGGGTTGCATCAAGTAGTTTCTGGCAGCAGAAGCCTGAACTACAACAGGCTTGTTCCACAGAGAACATTTCCTGTTATTTTGGGGTACCCCCTCATACATGCTGAAGCCAACCTGATACCACTTCTCTACACTGTCTCCTCACAACGACACAACACTTTTTTACTTAATCATTCCTACTACAAAGCCGCAACCCTCAGGAAGTCTCTTCCCTTCTTACGGGTCAACAACCTGTTAAAGCTAAACATCAACCACACTTGTCTGGAAAGCTTGCAAATGATATGGGCACTGTCCTTTTCCTCAAACTAAATTCAAATAACATGAATGTAACTTGCTCAAATCACAAGACTATTTTAAAAAAGAAATGATAGTGACAAAAGTAGCACCGATACATCCCAACCTGAAACAAAGATGAACTAATCAGAGTTCAACACCTTTTATCATAGGTCAGCTGAATTTAGGGTTTAACTGGGTTTAAACAAGTAAATGAGAAAAGAACATAAAAGAGAGCTATCACACCCCATTTATCAAGGATAATTTTGTAAGACAGGCAATACAACTGTTGGTATTGATTTATTTAATAGGTACAACAAGGCCTTAGATCTTGATATGAAATCGATACAAGTGAAATGAAATAGCTACAGCAAGGATTTAAAACCAAAGTACAGTAGTGGCTCACCTATTTTAATTATTAGTTTCTTGCTTGGATACAATTTCAGTAAATTGAATTCAGCAGATTATTATTATTATTATTATTACATAAGGCAGCAAGCTAGCAGAATTGTTAGCACACTGGATGAAATGCTTAACAGTATTTTGCCCACTGCTACATTCTGAGTTCAAATTCCACCAGGGTTGATTTTGCCTTTCATCCTTTTAGGGATGATAAATTAAGTACCACTGAAACACTAGAGTTGATGTAATCAACTAGTCTTCTCTCATCAAATTTCAGACCTTGTGCCTTTAGTAGAAAGGGATATTGTTATAATTACCTAATAGAAGGAAGATAAAGACAGGTAAAATCAAATCTGATAAAACTGAAACTAAATAGGAAGAGACTGGCAATGAATAAAAGAAACAAAAGGAATGGGAAGAAAAAGGTAGGAAGGAGGACAAAGAGATGAAATATCAAATGGATCAAAAATACAAAGATAAGTTTGAAAATTTTAAAAAGCAAGATGGGAAAAGAAATGGGCATAGTGGATAGAATAAGTTACAAGATGAATGTAGAGAAGGCAGTTGGGAAATGAAAAAAAACCATCTAGCAGAAAAAAAAGACGCAGTGAAACAAAATAAAAACATGAATAATGAGAGATTATAAAAATAACTTGATTAACAGAAACCAACAGACCTATAGAAACTCTCACCTGTAATATTGCCATCTAATTGTTACAAACCTTTAAAAATTCATACAAAGCCCACAGGAGTCAGCAGTTATCAATAACTAAATACACAGTCGACTGATTACATGTGGTAAGAATCAATACTGAACACAACAAAAGAAGGAGTAAAACTGGTGGAAATCATACAGTAATAATGTAGAAGAGAAGAACATTTGACTGCCTGATCATCATATTAAGTAAGGTACACTAAAGAAAGATGCAGTAGGGATTGCAGTCATATCTGCAACTCAGAAAGATTTCATGTTTGAACATGTTTCAGCCCTTCTTTTCAAGGCAAGAAATTCAAAGAGAAATGAAAACTAAATGACATCATCCATTATGCAGGAAGAGAAATAAATCTGTTTGTTGTTGTCAACTGTTTCTAATGACATATTGGATCAAAATTTCATTTAAAAAAATTGGAAGGATATTTTTACAGATATATATACATCTCTTAAGTGTAGAAATATAGCTGTACTAGTAAAATAACTGACTATGAAATATAGAAGTTAAAACATTTGATGCATGAGGTGCAGCTGTTACAGCATCAGAGTGCATCAATGAAAATAGATATTCAAGTAATTTCCTATTTGGGATACGTGAAGGGCAGGTTTTCCCAAATACATAAGTGAACAGAAGAGGTCTGACCTGCAATGAGATGTCAGAAGTACATCATTACAACTAACTTACTCACAGTTGATGGGATAACTGTGACAGTTTGGTCTCATTGATATATTTAAATACACATTATGAATAGAGGGGAGGGAAAAGAAGAGGCTTAAAATTTTTTACTACACACACACAAATAAATACATTGTAATCTACCTATTGTCTTGAATTTTAGCTTTAAGAGGGAGGGGACCTCAAGATAAATACAGAGGGTAGTCTTCATCAATAGAAGTCAATTCAATAAAATGCCTCAAGTGGTGTGTGTTGGTGTACCATAACAACATGTAGGAAAGATAATTAACATTTTAGGCTGAACTTTTTCCAGAATATGGCACAATTATTGTCTATGAAATTGATTACCTCCATAGTATTGGTATGTGTAAAACTTAAGATTGATGTCTTTAAAACATTCCATACTATTCTCTCTGTTCAGAGGAGTACATTTAACATTAAGCTATTTGTTTTATTCCTCTTATCAAATTCTTGAAAAACACTAGGAAATCTTAAGAACATTCCAATTTCAAGTGAGACAAAAAGTCCCAAATACGTAAACTTACCTGTACAGCACTGTTCAAGAAACAGTTATTTTCTCCAGGCGGATTACGTAAACCTTTTGTAGTTGCCAAAGAAAGGCTGTGATGTCGGTCCCAACCATTGAGGTAATGCTCAGATAACTGGGACAAGTCTTCTATCTCCATTATTAAATACCTTTAGTCATAAACATCCTGTAAAAGAAAAGAAACCAATGTAGTGCAAAATAAAACTAAAAATAATATCCAAGTATACTAGCTGATATAAAATCTTCATTACCTTCAAGTTTTGCACCTTGCATTATTGAAAGATCAGAAACATTTTTAGTTATCTTTTTGCTTGTTTTTCTTTTAAACATTACAGCTGTCTTTTTGGAAAATACGCTAACAACTTATGGATGCTCATTCACTATGAATCATCTTCCCATAAGTCCATGCTGATATTGTCTGTCCTTATTTCAAGATACATTAACTGATACTTTAGCTATTCAGATACTGTCCTAATACATTCAGGTGCAACTTCTCTTGCATTTCCCACTGCATATCTTTGAGCCTACACTTGTTAGATAGAGATGGTCAAGTACTGTGTGATTTTTGTGACATTTCAAAGAACTACATGTAGTATTTAGGGCAAGATTGTACATCCCTATCACTCTAGATGAAAAATAAGCTGCAATTTCACTGATTGGTAAATATTTTCCAACAATTTAGGAAAAATACTTAGAGTTGGCAATCTAAACATATGCAGGGCTCAAAATCTGAATATTATATAATGCATAGCCAGTACACCTTCTCACTGATAAAACCTATATAAAAATCACTGGCAATGTTATTTAGTAGATAAATAATCATTATAAGGTGAATTTATTTCAAGTTAAGATGGTAGCAGTATCTCCACTTAAGAGCTTAGTCAATATCCACTTTTCATTTGCAACTGTTTCATAAGGTCCAAGAATCAAATCTGCATAAGTATTTCTATAAAAAAATACTTATCTAAACACACACAGTGTGTATGGGTATATATATATATCTATACACACACACACACACACACACACACACACACACACACACATAATATTGTGTGCAAAATATATATGGAGTACAAATTTAAAAATTATATTAAAAGTTATATGCAGACACATAATATTCAGTGAAAATTCAATAACAATGTTGTTTTTTTTTTTCATTTTTAAGAATACAATAAGGTATAATAGAGAGAAAACACTGGGAAGGCCAAAATACAAGATGTCTTCCAATATAACTAGATATACAAAGTAGCTATGAGTAAGTGATCAAGCAGCAACTATTGCTGCTTTCAATATGCAATAACAAAAGCTTGAAGCTAGTCTATTGTTCTCACTTATTAGGCTGTTTGTTATGAAATCACTGAAGGGTATTAATATTGAAATGTTAGTACAAAGCAATTACAGGAACAAAACATTAACAAACAAAAAGAGTCTAAGGATCCCTTGAAATAGGAGGGAATATTTATTAAAGATGTATTAGGGAGAAGAGGCAGGTATTTCTAAATTTAACTTGAAAATAAATACACATGTATTTTTTATCTTATACAGCTCATTATTCGGTTCTTTTGCCAGTTGTAGTTTTGTTTACAGATATAATTTATATTTCATTCTTGCTATTGTTGTAGTGGATTGGAAAAACCGTCAGCATGTCTGACGTCTGTGATATTCAGCTACAGCCTTTATCAGCTCAAATCCCACTGTGGTTGATCTGTTTTTCCCTTAATATGTTAGAAAAAAAACCTTTTTCTGTGGCATCTTTTTCTGTGGCATAAAGAGCTGCCATAGCTCAGGGATAATGCATTTGGTTTCTGATCTATTTTTTGGAAAAAAAAAAAAATTCAAAATAAGAAATCATAACTGAATGTCAGCTGTTAAAAGTTGATTGTTTTTGCTATTTAATGTAGCCTGCTACCAAAGCTAAGAATAATTAGGTCCAGTAAGTGCCTAAATAAGATTGCTGAAATAAATGTAAACATTGTAACACAATTTTACAATTAAGTAATCAAGGAAATTAAGTAGAGTTTTGATTAATGGAAATACATCTTCATTAAGTTGTTGATTAAGCTGAAAATTGTTTTCACTCCCCATTCTACCAAACAGGCAATCATTATTTGGTCTTTGAAGTCATTTCAGATAAATAGCAGATTAAAATCCATAGCATAGAAATAAAGAATTAGAAATCAGGAACTGTTTAACCCTTTCATTTATGGTAAAGGAAATTTTATGGTCAAGTGATTTGCATGTATAAAACACACACCCATATACACAAATGCTGAACATATTCAATTCCGTATTTTCTGCTAAACTGTATCTTATTAACAAAGGATAAAAAAAATAGGTTAGCTTTGACAAATGTTTAAGGTTGTGTGTAATTAAATTACATGTTTTGTACAAGCAAACGTTATTAGTTGAGGAATAGATATAAATGAAAATAAATAATTACATAAGATATTTCTTTAACCCTTCGAATCCAAACCACCCACAGGAATTGAATGCACCACCCCAAGCTCTCAACGAATTTCACTGAAAAGTTTTAATTTTAGGATATATGCTGAAAGACATGCTTGGTTCACAACACAAGGGTACAAAATAGTGAAAAATGATAAAATACAATATGTTCAAGTCTTTTTTCACTAATTTAGCTCCAATACTGCACTTTGTTGTGCCAATCATGCCAGCAGTTTGATCCTGGTTTCCCAATACAGAGGAAAACTTTGCAGTGGTTACACCAGAAAATAGTCTTTGTTTTGGCAAGTCCTTATACTGAGCATTAGGATTTGCTCCCCTAGCCTGCCTATATTTCTCCATTTCTATATTTCAGCACAACAACTGTTTGTAGTTGCATGTTCAGCTTGTTCCACCTCATGCAATCCAACGTCAACCAAACAATCCTCTGCAGTTGCTGGATGATCATGTCTTGCTTGGGGTACTGACTCTCACATCACCAATTAGTTCATGACAAAGCTTATCCAAGAAAACATGGAATGTGAAGGTTCTTTTGTTGGGCTGGACATGAGGTTTGTAAAATTCCTCCAAAACAGGCATTATATGATATCCACATAAAGAACTTCATCACTAATTGGCATGGTCGTTTGTAATGGCATAAACATTTTTGCAGGCATGTATGTCATTTAGTTGTTTTTGTCTCTTCCTCCTATGAAGTTATTGTAACTCTTCACTGCTATCGGACAGGGGATAGGTACCTTTCTGTGTTCATTACGATCATACCTAGTGAATAAGGTCATGGGTGAATCCACATAAATTGACAAAACAAAATATATGGGGCGTTTGTTCATCCATACCATTGCTGTAACATTCCCACTGAACAGAACCATTGATTCCTTATTTTGAATTTACATGTTAGTTCTTTTGAGACACTTGGGAAAGAGCTACTGTTGATCAAAGCTGGTCCACATAATCCTGTGCCTTTATCCAATAAATATTCTGCAAGCTTAACTGATGTATAAAATCTGTCCATGAATAGTGAATAGTTCTGGGCCTGATACCCACTCCGTCATTTGCACTACGGGATTCCCTACGACATCCAAATTATCAACTGCTCGAGCATCCAGTCTCCTTCCAGTGTACACTTCAGCATTCACAATGTAACCATTTGCACTGTCTGTTAGCAAGAATGACTTCAAGCCCCAATGGATGGGTTTGTCTTTGATGTATTACTTTATGGATAAGGTGTTTTTGGTTGGAATCATGCCTTCATCTAAAGATAGCTCACATTCAAGCACAAAATGTTTTTGAAACCATGGCAAGATATAATAAATAATTAGCTGTGACTTGTATATTTTATCTTTCTTATTTACATTAGGATCATCCTCATCAACACAATGTAACTTTGACCATATAGCTAAAACCTGTCCCTTACCATGACCTGCCCAAATCCTGGAGTTGATGTCAAAAAGCTGCCTTTTGTACACCAGTACTGATCATATCTATCCTTATGAACTAACATCTCTATGGCAACCCTACAACCAAAGAAGGCCATCATCTCTTTCACTGTTGTGTCATACCATTTTTTTTGTAGCATATTGGACTTAGCAGCCTTGACATGTGCAGCCTTCTTATTACTTTCTCTAACCAAAATGTCCCAAAGCACATCGTCCCAAAACATGGAAAGGAAATCCAGGGAGCTACTTTCTCCATTTATATGAGGTGGAATATCCTTTGGGCCTGTGGGGTAGTTAGGACTAAACTGTCATGCTATAAAACCAGCCGTATCTCATCTCCAGGGAAAAAGAATATTCATGTTTACTACTGCCATCAAGCCTCTACTATGCTCACCACAACACTCCATCTCGTATTAGCCTGGGAAATTTGGGCATGCACTGCAGCATTTTTTGCATTAGGTACAAGTTTACCTTGATCACTATCAGAATCACTGGGCAATTCTTCGCTAGTCTCTTTCTCAAAAACACTTTTGTTACCGTAATCAGACTCATTTAAATCCTCATCATCATCACTAAGAATCTGAGCTAGTGCTTCTTCAGCACTGACACATTTTGAAGACATTCTCTGCAAAATTCAAGCACAAAATAAGGAATCCACAATAGACTTATGTGTGTCAAAGACCTGAAATAACACACTCACTGATTGGTGGCTCAAGTGGCTACTTTTATAGCATATAACAAAATGAAGACATGTGGAGTGCCAGTAGTCCATCATTTTGGGAATATATAGCCTTGGCATAGTGCCGGTACACCGACATTTCAGGTGCTAAGAGTTAATAACCTAGTCACATTCAGACTTGGATGGTGACAAAGAATTTATCTGGTGGTGAATTGACCAGACACCATTCTTGATAGACTACACCTTCTCTGCCAAGCCAAGGATCATATTACATGTTCTGACACGCAATAAAAGTTAAAGTGTAGTTGTAGTGTAGAAATGTGAATTAGACCTATGTGAATTAGACCTATGTGATAGTGAAGAAAATTTCTCAATCACACAGCTATGCTTGGCGACAATAGAGTTTTTAATTATATATAGAGTTTTTAATTATTATTTCCTTTATAGTTTATGTTTACAATGTCTTATCTTTTTGTACTATGTTTACTTGATTTCCAAACACTTCTAGAATATTTTTTCCCTATGATTTGGCAGATAATTCAACAAGGTAATGGCACCAAATTGTATCAAGTTTCTAGGAAACATCTATCAAATTTTTTTATCATGTAGTGCCAATCTATAGCAACTCAATAAATAAATCAATATTTCTGCTTAAAAGTCAAATTGATACAATACAAAAATCTCACCATGAAATGTAATAAATATAGCTGTAGTTACTTAGGAGCAAGCGTGTAGGTGGAATTGTGAAAAAATTTTACTGTCCAAAACAGAATAAGATCAGGATAATGCTATTTATTTGCTTAAGTAGTCTATGATAAAATCATTTTATTAGCTAAAAACACAAAACAGGTTGTCTATCTGTGTCTCGTTGAGACATAATGTAAAATTTCTTTTTATAACACTCTTACGGTGCAATTACAAAACGTCTCACCATGTTAATTGCAAAAGTTTCAACTTTGTACCTAATATACACCGAGATTGCTATATCTGATTTCTTTTAAATAAATAAACACAGAGGCAAAGTGACAGAGCTCCTTTCAAGTGTTGGGCCTCGCAGAAGCAATGACCAAGACCTTTGGCATTATGTTGTGCTTGAGAAAAAGACCCATCAAACCGAGCAAAATTGTAGTCATGGCAGATACTGGTGTCATACAAATTGGCACCCATGCCAATGGCATGTAAAAGCACCCTGGTGTCATGCAAATGGCACCAATGCCGGTGGCACATAAAAGCACCCATTACACTCTTGGAGTGGTTGGCATTAGGAAGGGCATCCAGCCATAGAAAACCAAGCCAAATGAGACTGGGCCCTGGCGTAGCCTTCCAGCATGCCAGCCCGGTCAAACCATCCAACCCAAGTCAGTAGAGACAACGGACGTTAAATGATGATGATGATGATGACAACCACAAACTGGGAGTGAGGAGTATAAAGTATATTATGTAGAGCTGATACAATATACCATCTCTGGCAGTACTCCTGATCATTAGAGACAGCTTAAAGAGTAACTGAAACCATCCTTTTAAGCATGTCCACATCACTCACCCAATTAGAACTTAGAGCCTCCAATCCCCCTAAGAGGTTCATTCATGGTGCTACTGAAGTTCTAGGTAAAGAATATGGTCAACTATACTTGGAAATCATCTACTGCTACAAATAGAACAGCTTTTACTGACCACTACAACTTCTGTAGACCAATGTATAATACATCACACAGTTCATAAGCCCTTCTGCTTTACAAACTGCAGTTGACCCTTTTAGTCTCTTGCCAAAAGAATTTACAAACTCTGCAGTGTCCCACCTTCTATTTCTCAACCACAATGGTCCCATTAGCAATAAACTCATGGAGATACCCTTTACAGTTTCTGCCCTCTTTGCATTCAACTTCACACACTAGGTAAAAATCCTCCAAAAGTATCAATTTCTGCTCCACCAGACCCATTACCAAGTACTTGTACATACCAAGTGCAAAAAACGACCATTGGCCTTGGCAATATCAAGTAGTTTTATATAATATTTTCTTTGGCTGAAGTCTAATCTTGCAGCAAATGAAAGAGTGATCCATGTCACAGCTAGCATTCTGAAAGGATCAAGTTGTGAGTACTTCTCAAGCGCCAGCATCTTGTGAGTATTAGATCTAGTTGGTGCAAGTGTTTGATGTAGAGGTGTCTCCAAAACACTTTATGCTGGGCTTATTCTGGAAGTGCATGGGGGGGGGGTTGCTGAAGTAGTCGTTAATTATTGCCAATTATACTGACAACCCAATACCACTTCAGGTAGCTTGATCAGGAATTGTAGTTAGTGTCTACTCTACTGTTGAAGTTAACAGGCAGCAGCAGCTGTTCCTGGTTTGGAGGTCTCTTGAATTGTCTTTAAGTATAGGCCCTTGATATTATATGTACAGTAGAGTATCAGAACCTGGACACTGACAAAGTTGACAGGTTCACAGAATGTATGGGGCCAAAGTGAGAAAATCTATTTAGTGCCATCTTCAGCAATGAGCTTTTAGTCTTATCTAATCCCTTTCTCTGACAGAAAAGAGGTATAGTTTCTCTCACATAGAGTTCCTGATTCTGCAATACTTGTCTCTTGTAGTATTGCGATGTCTACTTGAAATTTTAAGCATTTTTTTCCAAGCATCTCTGATTTTCATGAGGTTATCTGATAGTCTCATCATTATGGTCTGTACATTCCAGGATCCTAATCTCGGAGTTGGCTTTTTCTATTCTTGGCTGGGGTTTGTTCAACTTGAAGGGTGCAGTATCTGTTTCCAATGAGACACAATGACCTCTCTCTCTCTCTCTCTCTCTCTCTCTCTCTTTCTCTCTCTCTCTCTCTCTCTCTCTCTCTCTTTCTCTCCATCAAAAGCTGCTCCTGATACCTAGATGTATGCCATTTGAGTAGAGAATTACAACTAGCAAACTACTGTTTTCTCTGCTGTGGCTATCACAGTGAAAAAATGTTGGAGTGCCCTCTCCAGGACCCAGACCTAGGTAGGATTATAATGGGTGACCCATGCAGCAGGTCTCCTCTCTCTCCATGCCATAGATGTTGTCCAAGGGTAGGGTAAGAGTTATTAATTTGGTATTAATATTGCTACAGAAGCTACCAGAAGAAAGTAAGATGCGACTTTAGACTGTCTTAGGGATTTCAGCTTCAGATTTTACTCCAGGGTTTACTCCCAAAACCTGCCCCATGAATGGGCATGGCAGCAATGCAGCAGAGGTTCAAAATTAGAGTCAGATGAACTGCCTTCTCAGGCTCACAAGTCCTATCTTCCCAAAGCAATGACACTGGTTTTAAGTGTCATTGCCCCTTCTGTCAGTATAAACAGTCAGTTCCACTAAATTTAGATACAAAGTCACACAAGAAGGCCAAGAGTTGGACTTGGTTGTCAAGGACTGTTTGAGATGCTTGCCTTAACTAGCACCTTTACCACTCCTTGGCTTAACTTGGAATCATAACACTTACATATAAACACATATAGGGAAAGCTCCTGGCCCATCAGGAATCGCTGCAGAGATGCTCAAAATATCTGGCAGTGTTGGCTACAGTCTAGTCACCCGTATTACGAACCAGGTGATACACGAAGGAGTCATACCCAATGACTGGTGTAGCAGCACCATAGTCAACTGCTACAAA
>JARUKP010000648.1:0-10911 GCA_029874955.1 Octopus insularis | reverse complement strand
GCTGAACATCCCTGAGAACTACGTTAAGGGCACACGTGTGTGTGGAGTGCTCAGCCACTTGCACATTAATTTCATGAGCAGGCTATTCCGTTGATCAGATCAACTGGAACCCTCGATGTCGTAAGTGACAGAGTACCAACAAGTTACTGGGATCAATGTAATCAGCCATCGACCCCACACTCCAAAAAGACCCAAATTTTAGGCCTTGTGCCTATGTCAGAAGCAATTATTGTTGATGTTGTTGTTATATTTCCAATTTTCTTTCTCTAATTGATAGATTGCTTGATAAAGGTGAAAGTAAATCTTCCCTGTTGTCCGATAATTCATCCAAACGAAGAGGGTCCTTTCTAAAGACATCTCTGGATATTAACGATGATGATGATGATGATGATGATGATACCTTTGACTGGTTAATGGGAATAAGTAAAGAAAAGAGCTCAATGAAATCTTCCACATCTCATGAAACAAAGAAGACAACGAAACCAAGCGTAGAAGAAAAGAAGAGTAAACAGATTGTTTTGGATGATGATGATGATGATGATGATTGGTTAGGAATCAAGAAGGCCACAACTGATACTGAATTAAATGTTTCACTTGAAACCGAGATCTCTCACCCAGCTAAACCAAGTTTGACTCTTAAAGATGTTCTTCCACTTAAGACAGAAACCCCTGGGAAAGTTGAAAAATCTAAGTCTGATGAAAGTTTTGAATTTAATGTCACCCCAGAAGCAAGTGCCGTCCGAAGAAAATCTAGTGTTGTAACTAAATCAGACCCAACGATTCAACCAAGTGGGGGCCCGGAGAAATCAAATGCCTTATCAAAATCAGAACCCCTTTTTTCTCAACATAATACAGTCCAAGAAAAACCTGAGGAAATAACGGTAAATGCTTGGTTATTTTATAAATATAGAGAAGCTTGCTTCCCAACTGTGTGATTTTGTGTTCAGTCCCACTGTATGGCACCTTGGACAAATGTCTTTTAATGTGACTCTGGGCCAACCAAAGACTTGTGAGTGGGATTTGGCAGACATAAACTTGAAGACTGTGCAGAGGTGTGTGTGCATTTGTCTCCCCCTCCCCACTACTTGACAACATCATCATCATCGTCGTCATCATTTAACGCCTGCTTTCCATGCTGGCATGGGTTGGATGGTTTGACTGGGGACCAGCAAGCCAGGAGGCTGCACCATTGCTGATCTAGCAATGTTTCTACAGCTGGATGCTCTTCCTAATGCCAACCACTCCGATAGTGTAGTGGGTGCTTTTTACATGCCACTGGCATCAACCACATTCAAAAGGTGCTTTTTATGTGCCATCAGCACAGGAGCCAGTCAGGTAGCACTGGTATCAACCATGCTTGAATTGAGCTTTTTATGTGCCACTGGCACAGGAGCCAGTCGTTTCTTTGCATTCCCGTAACTTAGTTGTTCAGCAAAAGAAACCAACAGAATAAATAAAAGACTTAAAAATAGAAAGTGTTGGAGTCAATATGTTCAACTAAAAACTCTTCAAGGCATTGCCCCAGTATGGCCAGAGTTCAATGATTAGAAAAGAAAAGCAATAGATGAAAGGCATATAACATTAACAGGTTCATGACGTGATTGTGTATAGAATCATATATATATAGGTGTGTGTGTATGTGTGTGTGTGTGTGTGAGTGCACGCACATGCACACGCATATATGCAAGGTGTTGTGTATAATTACCTGTACTGTGATATACACCTGTTCACTTTTGTACATAGCTTATGTTACTGAAATAGAGAATTGTCTAAGAAAGACAGGAGAAATAAAAGTGTGTTGTATAGGAGAGTGAGTACAGCAAGAACACACTGGAATTTTTGTACATTTCAGTTCATTTGTGTGTGTGTGTGTGTGTGTGTGTGTAAAATATGTATGTTTTAATATTTTGTATGTGAATGTGTCAAGTACAGGATGTATGCGGGTGCCCACACATGTGGAAGTATTTGGGACTAAGAGTGCGTGTGTATATTCGTAAGAATGACAGGTTTCGCTATGCTAAACATAGGATATGTATGCCAGGGTGTTTACAAATGTGTGAGTCACAGGATGTGCATGTGTGTGTGTAGATACACATATGTGTGTGTGTGTGTGCATATACATACACACACACACATACAGAGGAGCATGTGTATGCTCTCTTGTTTTCAAACAAAGATCACCATTCATACAAAGCAGTGTCATGTCTTTGTAGTTCTCCATGAAAGCTTGTCTGTTACTCTGCTTGGAAATGGGTAAATTGTTGGTGACAGGAAGAGCATCCAAACACAGAAAAATGTAACACATCATAATGTCACCTGACCCATGCAAGCACAGAACGAAAGAAAGGCAATTGTGATGGTGGTGGTTGTGGTGTTTAAATTGGTGAAATCACAGTAAATACTGAAGTGCTGAGCCTCACCATTTCTGGTAATGTCTCTTGTGCAGAGATTTCACAAGAAATATATAACATTGCCTAAACTGTACCTCAAAGACTTAGATTCTTCTTTAGAACCAGAAAATACTTCATCTCAGATCAGCTGTAGGCCCTCTACAATTGAAGCTAAATAAGATCCATGTTGGACTTAGACATCTGAGACAATTTTACTACCACGAATGGACACATAAATATTCTTCGCTGCATCCAAAAGAAAACTGTCCGACTAATTGGCAAATTTTTAAAAAAATTCCAAGCTGTATTCTAGATATTTGATATTTTATTTTCTTTGAAAAATTCCCTCTTAAGATTCTTGTTTTGATTCCATTTGTGCAGGTTATTAACCAGTTTGAACATTTTCAACATCCACATATAGTAATTTCACTCGCAGAAGAAGCAATATGTATCGCTAGTGAATCTGATCCTAATATAGTAAGTGGTTTCTCTCTGTTTCTCATGTTTACTGTTTGCAAGATTTGACATCATCTGATCATTTTGTAATGTTATTTCTTCTCTCACAACACACACACACACATATGAAACAAAGAAAGTGAGAGATGTATTATTGTAATGATAAAGAGAATTGGATTATAGAAGAATTGAATAAACAGTTGGAAGGGGTTTTTTATCTTTTTTGGAAGGTATATAAATGTTGATTTGAAAAAGTGAAGTCGACAGGAGTGGCTGTGTGGTAAGTAGCATGCTTACCAACCACATGGTTCCGAGTTCAGTCCCATTGCGTAGCACTTTGGGCAAGTGTCTTCTACTATAGCCTCGGGCCGACCAAAGCCTTGTATATATGTTTATGTATATACATGTGTGTCTGTTTGTCCTCCCCCAACATTGCTTGACAACCGATGCTGGTGTGTTTACGTTCCCCGTAACTTAACGGTTCGGCAAAAGAGACCGATAGAATAAGTACTAGGCTTACAAAGAATAAGTCCTGGGGGTCGATTTTCTCGACTAAAGGCAGTGCTCCAGCATGGCTGCAGTCAAATGACTGAAACAAGTAAAAGAGTAAGAGTAATGTGCTTCCATATACTACATTTGGAGAAGTTAATTAGTATACTGTTTAAATTAAATAAATACAGTAGATACAACAATTAGAGTGCAAAAACAGTCATTTGTATATTTAACATTGTTGCTTACATAAGTTTACGTGTGTCTCTGGTTTTAACTGTCTCAATACCAATTATGGGAATGGTGCCTAGTCCCTAATTAGAGTGACATCTAAATCGTTTCATTACAGTGTGAACTATGAAAATTGAAGTGTTATAGCAAGCTGCAAACAAATGAAAGATAAAACAATATACAAAATATATTATAGGTACAGGCATGGTCAAGTGACAAGAAGTCTGCTTCCCAATCACATGGTTATGAGTTCAGTCCCACTGCATGGCACCTTAGGCAATTGACTTCTATAATAGCCCTGGGCTGACCAAAGTCTTGTGAGCAGATTCAGTAAACAGACTGAAAGAAGCCAAATCAATTATATATATATATATATATATATATATATATATATATAATGAGTGGGTGCTGAAAAGTTCCTGGCTTTAAGGGTATCATGAAAGACCTGGTTGGAGGCCCAACCTTCCAAATTCTTTTGCAGGGGTTGATAGAAAAACTGAAGGACTGCTGCAATAAGTGTGTGAATCTGAGAGGGGAATATGTTAGATAAAATCATAATCAATTGATTCTCCAGTATTTTCTTTCACTCAAAGCCAGGAACTTTTCAGCACCCTCTTGCATGTGTGTGTTTATGTCTCCTTGCCATCACTTTGCATCATCCTCATACAACCATTATTTCTCACCTCCAATCTTTTGTGAAAACATGTCTGATCATGTATTATTACTTGGCTTCTAAACAGGTGAAACTTTGCAACAGGAAGGGTGTCTGGCCATAGAAAATCTACAACTTTTGTCTGATTCATGCAAGCATGGAAAAGTAGACCTTAAATGATGATGAAATTTATTAAAAAAAGACATAGGTATGGCTGTGTGATGGTTAAGAAGCTCACTTAGTAACCACCTGGTTTCAGGCCCAGTTCCACTGCACAGCACCTTGGGTAAGTATTTTATACTACAACCTTGCAAGTGAATTTGGTAGATGGAAATTGTGTCGGAGCTCTTTGTGTTTGTGTCTCCTGTCACTGCTTGAAAACCAGTGTTGGTTTATTTACATCTGCATAACTTTGTGGTTCAGCAAAGAGACTGATAGAATAAGTACCAAACTTTAAAATAAGAACAAGAATTGATTTATTTGATTAAAATCCTTGAAGGTAATGCTGCAACATGGCTGCAGTCCAATGACTGAAACATGTAAAAGATATCAATATGTTTGAGCAATTCCTTGAAGTCTGTGCGCCAGCATGGCAATACACAAATAACTGAAAACAGTAAAAGAATAAATTTTTTTGAAAGAAATTAAAACAAAGCTTCGTTTCCGATTTTATTCCTTTAATTATGAATTTTCAATAAAATTCAAAATGAAAAGAAATTTACATTAAAAAAAAATTCACAAATTTAAGAATGAAGTATAAAAATAAATCAATTTCAGGAAGCAGGAAAGATACAAAGAAATAATAGTAATAACATAATTTTAAAAACAAGATACTGCTGGTATAGTTTGGGTTTTCTGGGCTTTTAACCGAATTTTTGTGTCCCTACCAATTACTATATTTTTATCTGATTGCATAAATGTCATACTTATACATAATTTCCCATTAGAATTGAATTTATATCTAATGCAAGGTTTCAATGTTCTTTACATATCACCTAAGAAAACTGAAATCTTGCGTTACAAATACAAGTACTTCAGTTCTCAAAAGTTCTTAATTTTTAGCTAAAGGATATATATATGGACATATCTGAAGATAATCAAATAATATGCTGATTAAAATAGTGTGGATGAGGTTACAAAGACAAGGTTAAGAGTGTGATAAACTCACAAGACCCAAACTGAGTTCTTGTGGTAAAATTTAATTAAAAAAAGGAGACAATTAATGGCGAATAAACTGAAAAAAAAAAAAAAGAAAATATATTTTCAATAATGTGAATATACTTTGTTTTTTTTCACCGGTTTTTCTTTGATCATACAGTTAAAAAAACAAAACAATTTTTTAAATACTTGCAGATACTAATAAGTCAGATGGTGTAGAGAAAAAGGAAAACCCTACATGTTGACTTTTGTAAATTATATCTAATGGATAAAGTATAATAAAGTTTGTAGTATCTTTTATGTATCTTAGTACTTTTAAAGTACAACTTTCCACAAAAAAAAAAATAAAATAAAATAAAATAAAATAAAAAGTATTTTGAAAGCAAGTTTATTTTTTTCTATTTTTTCTGAGAGCTGGCTGGATATTTACAATGATGACATCTCTATACCTGTTAGTGTAACAAAAGCAAGGTTAATTTTTAAAAACAAACCCACCAAACCATTAATAATACAAAATGAAGTGAATCTATTTTTGTTATTTATCCTATCCAATAAAGGATGCCATATTTTTAGAACAGAAATTGTTTAAAAAAATGTTGATTTTGTATTATTTGAAGTGGCTTGCTATCAATAGATACAAAAGATTAATCAAAGCATAATAGATTAGTGTAGGAATCTGTGACAAGCTATTTTAAAGTAAATGGTAAGATATATCTGACTATCACAGAGGAATGGAGAAATACACACACACACACACACAAAACAAAGACCATTGCATGGTGGTTTATAATAAATATGAGGATCACTGGATGAAAGATGATGAGTGTTGCATCTTCAGATGCTTATTAGTCACTTTCTTGGTATTTACATCTTTACTCTGACATTTTTTTCTGAAATCTTAAATCGTTAGGACTTTGTAACTCAATACGGTAAAACATTTCTTTTCCTGTTAGAAAAAGAGGAGTTAACTTGAAATTAGAAGTATGGAACACTTCACCTGTATTCTTTTCTACTCTAGGTACAAGGCCTGAAATTTTGGGGGAGGACCCCAGTCAATTACACTGACTCCAGTACACAACTGGTACTTAATTTATTCACCCTGAAAGGATGAAAGGCAAAGATGAACTTGGCAGAATTTGAACTCAGAATGTAAAGACAGGTAAAATACTGCTAAGCATTTCACCTGGCATGCTAACGTTTCTGCCAGTTTGCTGCACTACACTTCACCTGTATTGAAATTAAAATGGCCTGCAGCAAATCCCTAAAAACCAATTTTAAAAAAATTGTTCATCTTAGCACCCAAACATTAATTTATTATATGCAGTTATAAAATTAAAGATTTAATATTCGTTTCAAAAAATAAGCTTCACATGTACTTGGTAAGAGGTTCTCCACACCTGGTTGAAACTAACAACTATTTCATATCTAATGTTTGGTTTTCACCGTAATATATATCAACACTGACATAGCATTACCATGGGAATTCTTATCTCAGTAACCATATTTTTGCTGAGATACTTGTGAGATATTATCTTACTAGGACAAACTTTAGGGAGAAATTGATTTGAAATTTTGCAATGAAGACTTTGGGGCTATTATAACTAAATTCTGGTCTTATGTAACATTGAGCAGCGCTCAATAATGTTACACAAGACCAGAATTCATTAAAATGATAATTTCAAACTTCCTATTCATCATCATCATCGTCGTTTAACGTCCGCTATTATTGTTTCATAAAAAGAATTCCAAGTTAATATAATATTATTTTCATTAGTATATCTAAATTAAAAACATACTTCAAGCATAAAAACAGCCAAAGGAATAAGTTTATTAACAGTTAAATGTAGCTGGTATGACTTCAATAAAACTATGGCAAGAATCCAGCAAGAAGTGTGCATTGTGTGTGCTGTCAAGCCATGGTCAACAGAGAGGAAAGCATCCAATATGACCCGTCCTTGATTCACTAACTAATTATAGATTACGACATTTAAATTTGAAATTAGACTAAATTTTATTATCTTTCCTTTTCGATGTGACTGATTTTATTACAAAGAAATTTTTAATTTGATTCAATTCATAGAATACTGATTGGTTAATTCCGCTTTTAGTGAATGCTATTTAAATCATAGACAACACAAAAGTGGTGTTTGTTAGTTGAACATGATAGGTAGTTTAAAGAGCATATAGTTTATGAAACACAGTTTTCATAAAATTATATCTAAAACTAAAATATACAGCAAAGAATCATGACAAAATTAAATAAATATTAAGTTGATTTAGTGGTGCAACTGAAGTAGAAAGATATGAATCTGGAGAAGAGGAAAAAAAGCATCATCTCAAACAGGTACCATCTTATGAAAACTGAGACAATTTTTTCTTATTTATCAAAAATGAGACTGTATAATTATGTCGATAGATATCTATACTAGCAAAATTTGGAAGAGGATAGCCCTACAAACTAACTGCATTTAATTTAAGCTGTAAGCTACATGCATTACTGTATAATTTATTTATAAAGTGCTGAGGCACTACAAAGGAGCTAAAATCAAACCAAGCTTTCTGTTTGAGCCCCAAAACAGATTTAAAACAAAAAGCACATGGAAATCAAATGTAATTAATGATTTTAAAATGAGACGGAGGTTCAACAGCTGCCAAATACAGAACAGGCATTGAATATTAATTTCTTCTCTTGCAGATTTCAGAAAGGACAAAAATAACAATTCTTTTTTAATTCCCAAAAAATAGATAAATAAATAAAAATTTTTAATTAGAATATCAAAGAAAAGTAACAAAATAGAAGCTAATTAGAGGATTATTTAACTTTCTTTTATTGCAGAATTATATATCAATTTTATTCCAGTAAAATCAGAATGGAACAAATAAACAGAATTTAATAGATGACTGAATAAACAAAAATAGTGCAGTAGTTTGATTGAAGCATCTGGATTAATTGAGCTACTTTTGGTATTTTTCAAGGATATTAAGAAATTTTCAAGGATCTTTAAAGCACTCATAAATCCAGGATATTGTTAGGAATTTCATGACTAGAAAATTTATTAAAAAAAAACAAAAATACATATCTTACAATTGAAAACAGTTTTCATATCTTGAAAATTTTTTTTTATAGTACATGGAAACAGAAACTTAAAGCATGTCTTGGAAGATCCATGTCATTTCTTCCTTACACAAAGGAATTTTAAAATAAAAATTAAAGAATTTGAGGAAAATGGAAAGGTTAAAGAAAATATAATTTTGAATAAATTAAAAGTCTTTCATTTGACATTATAGTTTATATTTTAATACAACAAATATTAGATTTTAATTTGAACAGAATTTGTGAAAAATTCTATATTTATCTAAATATTGATATTTCCATCAATTCTGAATAAGAGTCGAGATTATCAAAAGATTTATGCATAAAAAAAAAAAAAATCCAAAGTTTAATGAAAACAAAAAGTAAGATTTGAGAGGGTATCTAAAAACATTAGTAAATGTAGTTAAAGAAACTTGCCCTATGTTGACAATGCATAAAGGAGAATCTGTAGAGCCAAGTAGTCACTGATATTGGCCATGAAACAAGATGACTACAGCTGAAACACTTTAGCTCATAAGTCAGTGCTATTAGAGGGTAACTTATTTTTAACTCAATCAATAAAAGATGCATTATTTATAAGAATGATTTGATACAGATTCTGCAAAATCATCAATTTAAATAATTTACAGATGCGTTTAGATTTTTTTCTAAATTTGTTAATGTAGCTAATTACTTAACCAAATAAGTTTCATTTTGAAGTTAATTACAAAAATGAGGAGATTGCCAGTACTTTGCTTCAGGAAAAATTGACTCAAAAAAGTCCTTTTCATAACCATGTTTTAACGGAAAAACATGATTCAATTTAAAAAAAAAACAACTGAAAATCTGGAGTTCAGTAAAACAAAATAAGTTGTTAATTTTTTTTTTATCGATATATTAAGTTGTTGTTTGGAAATATTTTTTTTAATATAAAATATTCTCACATAAAAATATAAATTCTTTTACCTTCTGAAATCTTGCCTAATTATTTGTACAGTAAGATTTCAGTCTAAATTGAACAACTCAGTGTATTTGGTGTTGGTTGGGAGCATGAGACCAAGAGTAGTTAACAAAAGCTTTTAGAATTTTAATTTCAGTAACGATACTACTCTTCAATGTAATCACATAAGAACCAATGAGATATTCGTTAAGGAATAGTGATCTGATTACTATTCAGTCAGATGTTTGTTAGAAACAAATCTAATTATCACATAACAGCTGAAACTGCACATGAAAAATACTGCAAAATATAGACAGAAAGTATATTTATGGCAAGATATTAAAAAATGATTTGAAAAAAAATTAGTGCTACTTTCAAATTTCTCATTTCATTTTATCTCCACTTTTCCATGGTTCAGATGGAATTTTGTTGAAGCTGATTTTCTACAGCCAGATGCCCTTCCTTGTCACCATCCGTCACTCATTTCCAAACAAGGTAATATTTTTCCATAGCTAGACATTCTTCAGAAGACTAGAAATGAACAATATTACTTGTATGACAATGATGCTCGTTTACGACCATCACATGATGTCTAGACAAGGGTGGACACACACACAAACGATGGCATCTTTCTGTCTGCCAGATCCATCCAGGAGGCTTTGGCTGGCCCAGGGTTATAGAAGACAATTGCTCAAAGTGCCACACAGTGGGAACCGAGCCACACAGCCATGTCACATATGAGAAATTCAAAGGAAAAAAAGAAAACTTTATTATTTAGACCAAAAGGATCAAAGAAAATTGCATCCATTATATTGGAAAGAATAAATAGGAAGGTCATAGAAATTTTGAGGCTAACATGAAGTAGGTTGATTGCAGGTTTTGACACAAACAGATAGCAAAATAAGTAATACACAAGAGAAACAAGCAAAATTCATGGGGGCTGACAAAAAATTTCAATTCATTTTATTTAGGACTGACAATATTTTTTTTATCATTCAACACCATGGAAGATCTGAATAGTTTGAAGTTAGTGTGTAACGTTAGCAAAATATAATGAAAAATTAAGTTTCATGAACTTAAAGTTAAAATTATAAGCTACATTTTTATCAAATGAAAAATAGAATTATTCTCCAAAAACATGTAATTTTTTTTTACAGTATAATACTGATTAATCCTTCATGAGACATCAGACGAACTAAATTAAAAAAAAAAAAATCATAGCACAAGATATTGTTAGTTTGTTCCTTAAAATAAACCAAAATAATTTGGGACAAAAATTTGAATTTTCTTTCGGATAAACATATATAACAAATTAGTCATTAAATTATATCTCAACTCAAAAGAGTGGAGTCATTTGGGACATTTTTGATCATTCAACCAAAAATTGTAGAGGCGGAAATAAAAATGTTCAAATGGCATTGTTGAAGTTAGAAGGCGATATTTGATTCAAATAATCTATGACTAGAAATTATCGCAAGACTGACATTTGTAGTAAAAAAAAGAAAGAAAAAAAGACCCCCCC
>JARUKP010000647.1:0-10912 GCA_029874955.1 Octopus insularis | reverse complement strand
GAGAGAGAGAGAGAGAGAGAGAGAGAGAGAGAGAGAGAGAGAGAGAGAGAGAGAGAGAGAGAGAGAGAGAAAGAATACCGTTCTGCAAAGTGGTGGAAGCTAGCAAACATTTGCCGCCGCAACCGAAGGCTGTCAGACTCGTAAAGGAAGTCAAAAAGGATCCCAGGATTTAAAGCAAGAGGCCTTTTGTTTATTTTGCGTTCAGTAACATACTGGAAAACCTGAAGAGTAGGCTTGTCTTCCCAGAGGAAATAGCGATAATATCATTCATTCCTACAAGACAAGTTCCTTCTCTCTTCGAGTAGAAAATCGATCATCGTCGTCGAACCCGAAAATCGTGTCGGACTCGAAATATTGAATATTCCCTGAAAGGACAGGTTCGATATTTACCTTCAGATAAAGAAATCCAAATATCGATTAGGAATGAGGTTACATACCTACTCTTCACAAGGGCCTCATCCATCAAGACATGTAACCTCATGCCTAATCGAGGTCAGCTTCTGCGGCTCTCCAGCTAGATTAATGCAAAATGTCCTGTAGACGATTTCAGCTGGCAATGATAAGTGATAATTCGACGGACCGGTGAGGAATGTATACGCCATGGAAATTGGCAAATCGACCCTATGAGTATATATGACTCGAGAAGGAACTTATTCTTTATCCTAACTGAACTTAAAATCCACTGCTGAGTGGGGCGGTGAGCTGGCAGAAACGTTAGCACGCCGGGCGAAATGTTTAGCGCATTTCGTCTGCCTTTACGCTCTGAGTTCAAATTCCGCTGAGGTCGACTTTGCCTTCATCCATTCGGGGTCGATAAACTAAGCACCAGTTGCGTACTGGGGTTGATCTAATCGACTGGCCCATTCCCTCAAAATTTTGGCCATTGTGCCTAGAGTAGAAAGGAATATTCATCGCTAAGGAGATTAATGTCAAAATCTTTCCGTTGCTTTTTACCAGGTAAAATCTAATCCCAACTGCATTATCTTTAAGTCCTGAAAACTTGGATTACTTATACTACACTACTTATTTTCAATCTGAGATTTTAGACGCCAATATGGGCTCTTATTTCTGCTTATTGTTACAAAAATTTCAGGTGTTGAAAGATTTTTATGTCATTAGCTTAGTATGGTCGATCAGCTACTTTTAAATTAATACTGAAACATTGCCTTGTGACGGTGGCTAAAATGTCTGAAACTTTGCTAAGCGGGTTTCTTTCGATGGTATGGAAAATATTTTCATGTGCATGTATAGTGGACGAAACAGTCTTGCTATGAAGCAATAAAATCATGCAAGAAACTTTGTGCTTCCTTTCGAGTAGTTTTCTTTGTTTTACCGTCCTCCTGTACAAATCTAGCTCAGTTTGTCTCATTCATTCTTTCCCTAAATGTAAGGACATTCTTTTATTTTAATTTTGGAAAAAAATCAAATATTCATACGTAGATACAATTTATAATCAGATAACTAAGAGAATTATAACTAGATAGCTAAGGAATTTAATGATTCAATAATTCTTCATAACATTAAGAAATTATTTTATTTAACTTTTAAGAAAAATCTTCCTTTTATTTATCAGAAAATTACGATTTTGTATTCGATCTTGAATATTTAATTTTATATTTTAACCAAAGTTTAAAGATGTAGATAAGTTTCCTGTATTATTCCATATTTAATTCACGGATGAAGTTACATACGCTATTTATTTCGTTTTAATGTCAATGAATGTTCTAAGGCGGTGAGCTGACAGAATCGTTAGTGGCAATGAATCGCTGCTCCTCTCTCAAAACTGCTGGTCTTGCGCCAAAATTTGAAAGCGGTATCAGTGGATGTTCTGGCCAAATCGCTAGCGCACCGGACAAATTGCGTAGTGGCAATTTGTCCGTTTTTATATTCTGAGTTCAAATTCCGACGAGGACAATTTTGCCTTTCATCTTTTCGGGGTCCATAAAATAAGTGCCATCTGAGTAGTGTGTCAATATAATCCACTTATCTCTTCCCTTAAAATTGTTGATCTCACGCCAAAATTTGAATCAATAGACGTTCAAATTTCGTAGGTAGATATTTGAATTTCATTAAAATACATTTTCTCTCTATATTACAAAATTTCAAGTTCTATTTAATTCCTTTTCGAAAATGCTGTTCCTTTGATGGGAAATCTGAGGCGTTCATGATGTTCTCAATACTCTTTCCGAGGTAAATGTATTGAAGACAACTCTAAATACCGTAACTGAGACCGACATCCTACTGATTCTACCACCCGCCGCACTTGCGAAACTTTCCAACATTAGTACATTTTGAGCGGTCAATTTTAATTCATCTCCTTGAACCAAAACGTTTCTTTCTCTCCATGAAGCAATTAAATCAAAAGTGACCTCTATGAGGACTATAATTAACAAACATTACCAGCAGACAGCATCAATAATTGTATATTAATCACACTCAACCCTCAATACTTGAGAAATAAATGTATTTGATAAGACGTTTTAATTATTATTGACAATGATTGCAAATGTAATATGTTGATATTCGTAGGTTTTCTGATGTAGATGTGCATTGTATAATTTTATTACTCTCCGCCGTTTACGAAAGGGTGAAAAGTTAATACATCGACAGATTACACCATTACACTAATCACATTAGAGCCAATTAGCTAAGATATTAATTACCAATAATTATAAGGCATTAATACATAACATTTATAAAATGAAGCGACATATAGTAATATAAACGTTTTCATATTCGTAATTGTATAGAATCTCTGTGTACAATAATCATGTGACGAAATTTAATATTCTGAACATCAAGGCGATTGTTTTGAAACTTTTGAAAGTCATGCTTGCATATTACTAACACCGATTTTGTTGATTTCAGAAACATAAAATGATTGTTGTACTCTGTACACAAAGACATGCTGCTATCACCCAATTTTTATTTCTTATGTGAGCACAATATCATAAATATTGGAGAAGAGCACAATAATAATCATGAGTTCACTGTCTTTTGCAAAAGCTACAGTTAACCATTCAGACATATCTTACGCAGTTCTTATCATGTAAATTTTAGAAAGCAATATAAATTATTTATTATTTCTACCGAAGGGAAACCGAAATTTGTAAGGAACTTAACGGTATGAAGCTACATTTAGTTGTGTTGAACTTTAGCATAATTGAATATCAGAGGAAAACTCGAGTATGTTAATTGATAGAAATTGTATTTTGCTTCAATTTTTGTCTTACATAAATTTGATACTTTCAACATACAATCATTAATTATTGAGCCTCTGTTTTTCTCATCCAACGCGACTTTATACTCACTAACGAACTACCATGACAAATTTGTACTTACAATATTGCAAGTAAAGGTTCTCAAAACGCGAATCTCTTTATACTGTCGGTTATATGACTCATCAAAATGGAAATACATATTTGGCTTCGCTATTCTTGGCACTCCGTCACTCACAAAAGCAAGGGTTCCAGCTGATCCAATCAACGGAAAAGCCTACACGTGCAAATGACTGAGCACTACACAGACACGCATACCCTTAACGTAGTTCTCAAGGAGATTCAGCGTGACATAGAGTGTGCCAAGGCTAGCCCATTGAAATACATGTACCATTCCTTTTTGCTAGCTGAGTGACTGGAAAAGGATTTAGTCTGTGTGGATGCAATAAACCAATCTTCATTAGAAACTTTCTATTTCTCCCAATGAACGCAGGCATAGATGTGTATTTAAGAAGTTCCTGTCACAAACACATGATTAGGCACATTAGGCAAGTATCATAACACTGAGCTGATCACTGCCTTCTGAGTGAAATTCGTAGATGAAAACTGTACAGAAGCTCATCATATCATCGTCACTATCATTTTACATCCGACTTCCATGATGGCATGGGCTATACGGTTTAAGGGGCTGGCAAGCCAGACAGCACTAGGCTCCATTGCTGATATATCATAAGACACGCTAAGAAATATTCACCAGAACACTCAAAGCAAGCTGCTATCCATCCATCCACTAACGTAGAGCAGTGTTCCAGTAATCGTCCAATGAATACCTCTAAATCAGTAGACTGCGGAATGCTTCGCTAAATCCAACTAGGCACACGCCTCTTTTCCTCCTGACTTCTACATTTAACGCAGTCCAGTCCGACCATGCTATTTCTCAGAACAAAAGTAATCGAGATTTAAATACCTTCTCCCATGGTTTTCAGACTCAAGACTTCAAGGTATACACCTACAACCACCGAGTTCCCAACCACAAAAGTTTTTGAAAAAAATCACATTTCTTTCAGTACGTAATAACTGTATTATATGCTAGTACGAGAGCTATCTGTATGAAAAAAAAAAAAAAAAGAAAGAATAGGATGAGATCGTTGTTGTTTGGCCGCAACTTACACTAAATCGATAAGAGCTATAATCAAACGTTTCCCCAATAGTAAACGTCACTTCTGTATATTTTTTGAGAAGTAGTATTTCTCGGACTGGAATACTAAAATATGATTTCAGGAAAATTTAAATGCTGTTATAGCAGAGCTAGTAAACACTTAAGAATCATTCAGAACAAAGTTGATCATATCTTAAAATAATAAGTTACAGAATCATTCCTGATGCAGTACAACACACACACACAAAGACACACACTCTCTCATCCTCTCTCTGTATCCCTATATGTGTGTGTATGTATGTGTATACACTTGTACATACATACATATCTCTCTCTCTCTCTCTGTCTCTCTCTGTCTCTCTCTGTCTCTCTCTCTGTCTCTCTCTCTATATATATATAACAATTATTCGCATATTTATTCTTTACGTATCTAGGCAATTTCAGATGAAAAGTATAGTGGTCGGTGTAGTATACATCATAGGAGAATTATTTCTCCTTCTTCGATGACAATGCGATGATCACACTCGGCTAATTGGCGTACGGTAATATGCGACAACAGCTTTTAGTCACATTGTGTCTCTGTAGCCACAAATCACATGAACTCTAAACGAAAACAAAACAAATAACGATTTAGGCTCAGGATTCCGGGTACTCCCCAATAAGTCGAAACAGGTGAACACACTGCTGACGCAAAGGTAGACTTCGTTTTCCTATGTCGTGCGCTACATCGGCCAGCATATTTTGCGTTCGAACCGCTTAGACGTGTTAAGACCAGATATGCGAATAATTGTTCCAGATTTGTTTTACTTATACAAATAATGAAGAACCAGTTATACAATTTGAAGCTTTACCCCCAATTTTATATGCATGTGTATGAGTATATACATACACGATTGCATACACACATACATACATATATGCACACATACAAAGGAAATGTTCATATTTGTTTATAGAACGAGGTAGGTCAGCCCCCAAAACCCAAAACCTGTGCATCAACAGTCTCTCTTACTCACCCATTCCACACACATAATATTACAAGTACCAAAGCATAGAAGAAAATGCATCATATGAAGGCACAGTGAATAAAGATAGAGTAACCCGAGAATATTACATCAGGCTTTGGAAAATATGACAGTGGGAACTCTCCTCTTACAAAAAAAAAATATTCCATAAATCATTTTCAGTACCAGTACTGATCCCAACATTTGAGATATTTGATTGGTCTGCAGAGGAAATCCACTTCATAGATATCAAAACCCGCAAAATCCTGACAGCAACTGGGAACTTTCAGAGAAACAGTAATGTTTACAGGCTCTACCTAAGAAGAAATAAAGGTGATAAAGATCTAAAATCAGTGCAGACGGCCTTCGAGTGCCGTATGGTATTATTCAGGCAGCGCCTGCTAAACAACAGCAGCAAAAATAATTCTATACATGCAGTGCTGAATAGCGTAGTGAGCAAAATTGTACGAGTTGGCAGTGAGCTCCTCAAGAAACACTCATTTCTGGATAATCTCCTATACAGCCTCAAAACAGCTGGGTTCTCTTACCTCAGAAAAGACCTGGATGGAAAGCACTCAGCATACAAAAAAGAAAAAAAAGACTATGCATGTGTATGTTACCCGGAAGCTTGAAGAAGACAGTAGAATTGACACGAAGTGCATCCTCTCTTGGACACAAGATCACTGCATCATATCACACTTTGAAAGCTATATACTTGCAATCTAGGAATAGCAGATTACCACAAAGTACTTGGTCAACAAGAGAGACAGTGACGGTTTTGTAATCTCAAGATTAGGCTATGTCATGTTTCTGTGGAAGACATCACGCATTTGAATAGCAGCTGTCCTAAAATGTCGTCACGGCACTACTTCCCTGAGCAGCACGATGTTGTGAAAAAAAATTTACAATGTCATCCACAAAAAGACTGTTCTGAAATAAACAAAAAGCAATTTCTCTGTTATGGAATATATTCCTAAACACCAACTCAAAGAATACTGGTGGAATATTTCCATCAAAACTTCTGTCAAATGTAAACGTACAGGCCGGCTATTGAATTGATGTTTAGGACAGAATGGCAAAGGTATGTAACATCATATACGTCACCTGCCTTGCAGATATGAATAACTATTTGAAAATCTAAAAAAAAGTGGATATCTATGGACAACTGCTACGAAACATCCAACTTCTATGTTCAGCTAACTATTATATTAGAAGTACAATCTCTGAGTGGAACAGTAAAAATATGCAATGTGAATTTATCTGTGTTGACTACATCTCAAAATGGAGCATTGTATCTTTCTTAGAAACGGGCTCCCTTCTCAGTGGAAGATTTGTAATGATTGAAAAATAGAAGAGACACATACATACATACATTCATGCATGCATAAATACATACATGCATACATGCATATATATGAATGTAATTATTTTTATCTTGTGTATACACCTGGTAGTATGCCATTTAAAGCACCTTCACTACCTGCTGCAACCGGATTATTAACAGTAGGAATCGAAATACCGCTGGATTATCTTCAGGAATTCCTCAATGTCCGTCGGGTATATAACAAATGAGAGAAAGAGAAAATGGAATTCACGAGATTCTTTATACATCCCAGCGAACGTTTCGACCCATCATGCATCAGTCTCTCGCAGGCGAGAATGTAGACAACTTTTTGTGGTGCCTCATTCAATGCAGACACGTCTCATCAAGTGGTTTCTCAAAAGGCAACTCGTTCCAAAAACTCTGTTTCGTTTACTTCTATTATAATACATTTCGTTATTTTCCTGTAGCTCTTGGTACCGGGGGCATTGTGGTTTAGAATGACATGGAATGGAGTACAGTTAATTTTTTATTGATAATGGACCAACATATAGTTAAACATAAATACAATACCTATATAAGAATGAAAATATATAACAATAAAATAATTTAGATAAGCATACAATGAGCAGATTCCTGGTAAATTTATTTAGGTATCTAGATGTTTGTAAAGGATCATCTTTCTTCTTAACTTTAATACATGTCTCGCCTGGTATCTTAAATTTACATACAAGCACCAAAATCTCGGTCGCCTACTGAACACTTTCCAACTGTCCAACAGAAATCGCTCGCAGCGAAGTATCCAGATAATATCTTCATGCTTCTATTAGGTTAACGAATAAAGATAGAGTGAGTCGTTTACAATTTGGAGTAGACGGCGACACATATCATAGATTCTGTGACAAGATAGTGGCAAGAATTAGGAGAAAAAACATGCATGGTAATCTGAACGGGATTTCTATTTTCTGGAGCGGAAATATTTCAGTGTTGGAGTAGTATGTTAGTTAAGAAGGTATTCATGCGTGCAATTAGGAAAAGCCAGTGGTAGGTCTCACTAAATCAGAACATTAGATTCAATTCGGCAGTTTTAGTAAAGGTATAAACATTATATAGCAGCAAATTATAGGAAAATAGCCAACTAATTACAACAGGCAAACAGAAGAGTTTAACAAAAGTTTTATTACTTATGACGTCATTGCGGTGAGAATGGTTCTTTATATCTTAATGATCATTGAGCCCGAAGGATGCAAGACGAACGTACTTCTTTCGATGGGAGTAGTTGACAGAGACGCAGCACGATAACATTGGGACACTTCGCTGTTTTATGAATCGCAGCAAATGTGTGCTAAGTAGACGAGTGCTTCTTTTCAGTAGTACTTCGCCGAACTGTTCGCGAAGAGTGATAGACAGAATATGGTGGACATTGATGCCTACCGACACAGTTTGCACTGACGAGCGATCGAAGATGTGAAATGTTGCGAAAATCGATCTCAGCAAAAATTTCGAAGGTTCTCTATAGATATCACTTCGATGAGTCTTTGGTAAATTTAGATTAGGCTAAAACGTACGACAGCGTTGACCATCACTACCCAAATACTCATAAAAACCATTGCTTTCAACCACGTCTTCGGAAGCTGGATGTACAGATGCATTAATTCGTCACTTATAGGAATGTTATCACATTTCACGGCCTTTTCGCCAGGCATGATCTTACACCTTACTCGGCTATGGAGGATTTGCTTTGCTGGCTGGAGGCTGTAAAGGTCATTTCATTCCAAATGTAGAGATGGTTCTGTACATGTCACCAACATCACCATTATAGTATCTCAAAAACCGAGATGGGCAATATCTCTCTAAATTAGTGCAAAAACTGACTTAATGAGGACATGCATTAACTATGGTAAATAGGTGGTATTCGAAATAGAATCTGGAAATGCAACTTCTTCCCTGGACGGCGTCCAATTAATGAGACATATTTATGTTTCTTTTTCATAAGCAGACGCAAACAGAGTGGTCAGTTCCACTCAGGTTTTCAGTAACTGTCCTTGACAAACCGGCGGATAGGAGTTTTACACTATATTACTTTGATATGGTTTTATCATCAGCCTTTCATGCCTTCTCTCAGAAAACCCGTGATCAGTTTGTATATGTAGTGACCGATGTAGCCTCATAGATACCTGTATAATGACGGTGATGGTTAATATATGTGCTTGTTATTCATATGAAACATATTCCGAAGCAAAGGCAAGATGCTTCAAATGGTTGTAGTGTTGGGGGACAGAGTGTTGCCGCTCAGGCCTAACTTCCATCAACTTAATCAAGTGTCATTTGAGCAAAAAAGGGATGATAATGACAGACATTTTACTCTTCTGAAACTTTTTATGCTAGGTGGAGAGAAGAGTGTAATTAGTCTGGTTAATTGGCCTACACTGATACCATGAATTAAAGAATACACTTAACGTACGTATGACTTGCATTAATATTGTGTGAGAGTTGATGTATATCACACACCATTTCATTGCAGCTGTCCTGTTTTTTCCTATTTTAAGTGTTATTTATTTTATATAATACTATTTATCAATGTCAGTTCTGCTTATTATTATCCATTTATATACTACCTAATAATGCATTGTTATGGAATATCTTATTTCATTCTCCTACTCATTTTGTTTATTGTTTCCCTATATATCTTAGAGTTGTCTCTAACAGCTTTGTCACTTTTCACTATTGTTCTTATTATAGCATTTTGTTCAACTGAATATGCTATTATATGAAAACACACCTTATGAGTACATTCATGAGATGTACTTTATGTTAAGAATTAATGTATAATAAGAGTTTGCTAATTCCTGAAGATATACGGGACACTCGCTCATTTCTTGTGATTGTGTACAGATTAAAAGCTCTTTTGGTGTGACATCATTGTCTTGATTTCCTAGGTCTAATTTATCCAATATGCTCTTCTCTCTTTAAAATGTATAATGTAACTTGAGAGGAGCTTGACTGGTATTTCTAGCAGATTGATCAATTTCGTAGGATTACCCAGATTGTTTCTTACCTCTCGTGGGCAATTGAGGATTTTCTGGGACGATTTACATCATGTTAAACAAGCTTGTAGGTTATGATTAATGTTAACATTTATGAAACATTTTCATATACAATTATATATGCCCATAGCACCTTGAATATTTTTTAATATTTTCTCTTCATGTCTCACTAAATATTCTCCCTCCTAGAATATATATATAACTTCAATGTAATTGTTCTGTCATACTTTTGTGAGCAGCAGTCGTTAATGAAATGGTGCAATGCACAGTAGAGAACAACATAACAAAAGCGAAAGAAATTATACAAAAGTAAATACAATAAAAAGTAATAAATATATTAAAATTGTCGAGTGCTATAAAACTAGACACATAACCATATTCTAAAATGGCTAGATGGCTGACAATTTGCACATTACAAAATATATCTAGGAAATACTTTTGCGGGAACGGAATAAATTCTATTATTACATCTGTAACATATCTATTTGTAAGTTTGAACAGCAAAGTAATGTAGGCAACACTTCTTAGAAGATGGAGACAGTGATCAAATACCAAGATTTTACTGTTAAATTAAGCGAACTAATGAGCGTTAGTTAAAGGAAATATAGCAATAAAGACGCACTACAGCTTTAACTAAAGTAAATAATTGCGAAAATGAATTAATGAACCTCATTCGATTGCAAATTGCTTTCAAATTCAGAAGTAGTAGGCAAAAATTACGCCATTACAAAAGACAATGACTTGAAGTGAAGTGATACTAACGATATAATTAATCTATAACAGTTATTTGGTTAATCGATCAGAAAAGGAAATATAAGCTATTACATGCCATCCAACATTTAGTTAAAACTGAAATATAATTGACGTTCACATCATTAAAATCGTCATTATCATGTACATCCTCATGTCTATTATCTCCGTCTTGATGATGATATGTTCATCATCATCATCACGCTATCATCATCTTTTTCCTTCTTTCCTCTCTTTGTTTTTGTCGTTGTAGTCGTAGTCGTAATAGTAGTACTAGTAGCTGCTGTTGTCGTTCTCCTTGTAGTTATTCTTCTTCTTTTTCATCTTCGCCTTCCCTCTTCTTCTTCTTCTTCTTCGTCTTCTTCTTCTTCTTCTTCTTCTTCTTCTTCTTCTTCTTCTTCTTCTTCTTCTTC